>PVLA01007012.1:0-112827 GCA_004027455.1 Hydrochoerus hydrochaeris | reverse complement strand
AAAAATTCCTTGTGTAATATACCAGCTTGTTAGGCTCAGCTTGAAAGCCAAGTTTTAAAAGCCAGGCTTTTTCCATTTACTTTTTGATGTGTCATTGAGGATGTCTCTAAAATTGTCAGTTTTATAATCTGTAAAATATGGCAGCTTTTTTTCCCTCTAAATTTGCATGCTTGGCTGAAAGGTACAGGACATCATCAGGACAAGAAATTCTAGAGAGATCATCAGTCTTCCAATGAATCAATGTTGTGTCAAACATCCATAAATATTGTGGCTCCAGAGTGTCTAAATTTCATACTTTTCAGGATGGGCATGGCACTTATGTGCAAAAAACAGATTTATGGTTTCCTGGAAAAATAAAGTTCTCCAAGCAATAGAAATGGAAGTAAGATTACCATTTAATTTACTGATTTTTAACTAATTGAATAATTTTCTCTTAGCTATGGATTCTAATTTGCTTAAAAACTCAAAACCATAATTTCATTCACTGAAATATATTTTTGATTCAATTTGAAATGACCCATCTAAAATTAAAGAGAAATTCCTCTTATGTTTATTGATTTTCTTAACTAAAGTCACTTAATACAAATATTCTTTGGGGTTTTTATTTTGCTTTGTTTCATTTTGTTTTTCACTTTGCTTTCTGCAGCACGAAGTTTGAAATTTGCTAAGCCAGTGCTCTGCAATCCAAATATTCTGCATTTTGGTCTCTTTCTCTGAATTACCATTGCTATTATGAGACTAGTGATGTGCACATTTAGAGATATTAGGAGCCACCACTGCTTTATTAGGACCTCATGTACATCACAGATCCCTGTTGAGGACTTTTGAAAGAGCAGCCCTCAGTCAGCTTTCCTTATCATAAAAAAGGTATCCTCGGTTCTGGAGAGACTAGCTTAATAGTCTGAAAAAGACTCCTGGAACAAACAAATAAACCTCAGGTCTTCAAAGTCTGATGTTTCACATGGTTATTAGTGTAGCATGGAAGAAAATGATAATACAATAGCATTTCACAGTGTGAAACGTACAGAGTTGGAGAGAGACAGCATGTATTGTTGCCGGCTAATGTGCAAATGTTCACTGCGAGGGTGAACTGCCGCTAGGAGAGAGCCGTGGAATGACTGCGTTCACCCTGAACTGCTGCCAAAGCGGGAGTAATGATGGGTAGGTAGTGAGCAACTTTCCCTAAGCATGATGGCAGTAGAGCAGCAAAAATAACTTCTTTAATATTTATACTTATTAAGAGCTGGAGGACTGTGCCTCTGTGTGACATGACCTCAGGCAGCAGAGGTTGGTTTAGTATGGAAAAGCTGCTTTCCATGTGCTACCGTAGGCAGCTCCTTCCCTCTCCAGCTGCCTGGGCTTGCTGCTTCTCTCCTTGCCTTCACATCCACCCAGGACCTCTCCAGGACACTATTCCTAATTAACTGTCTCCATGTTCCCTTTTCACAGATCCATGGACCTGAAGACTATCAGACCTGGAACAGACTTTCTGAATAACAGTGTGGTCTCATCGGACCCCCTGTTTCACTTACATGACCGTGGGTTTGTGCATATGTGTGCTCTGTATGTGCCAGACATGTACGCATGAATATACGTTTGCTGGTCTTGGGTGAGAGTGTATTTTCTTTTTTTCCCCAACAAAATACATTTTAGATCAAAAGTAAAAAAAAATATTTAGTATACTTTCTTTGCAAGATTTGACTTTCTAAAAAAATAATCTTACTGATGTATTAATTCAAAAAGTTGTCATTTTCACAGTTTTGAGGGGGAACACTGATATTGAATGAATCTTATCCTGTGTCACTGAGGTAAATACTGCACAATAGCAGCAATATGATCTGAAATGCCCATTCTTTTAATGGAAAGTTCCACTGTAATCCCAAAATATCAAGATGTAAAGAACAGAACCTTAAGAAAAAAAAAATCCACTTACATTGCCCTCAATATTTTCTTAATTTTTTTATTTTTAAAAATCTAAACAAGAAAAAGGTAGAAATAATACAGAATTTCAAAAAAACAGTAAAAAATCAACACTAGTTAATATATTACACATTGTTATCTTAGAAGTAGCTGCTCAAGTTACAGAATCAAAGCATAAAAAATGAACAAACAATGACAACACAAACTAGTCTTTTTGATTAACTAATACAATTAGTAGTATGGTTATCTATCTTGTACACTTAAATATATATATGTCTATATGTATGTGTGTATGCCTACAAGTTGTTCTTCCCTTTTGAGCACTTTCGCTTTCATTATTACAATATCTATTGTACATTTTGGATCTTATTGCTCTTTCAGTTTTTTATTATTAATACTTATTTTTTACACTAAAGAGACAATATATTTAAAAATGTGAGTCTGACTTATTTCACTTATGAGTATAGTATCAAGTTGCCTCCATTTAACTATAAAAGCTGCAAGATGATCCTTTTTATAGATGGGTAATATTCCATTGTATAAAAATATCACATCTTTTTCAACCACATTGTGGTTGATGGGCATTTTGGTTGTTTCCAAGACTTAGTTTTTACAAATTGTGCTGCTATAAACATGGGGACACATATATTGCTGTGATGTGACATTTTCAATTTTTCTGGGGAAATACCCAAGACAGGAATATGCCTTCACTATTAAAACAACTTCAAGTATATCCTCTAACAGCTTATGGGCCATTTTGTAATTAATGCTTAAGGAAGCACATTGGCCTTTCTGAACCTAAATGCTTGCTAGCTGCCCATGGAATCTACTGCAGCCTATGAGGACTGGCCGAGCAGTAGCACTTGCAGCGACAGTCCGTGCCAGGCCGCGCAGTGAGGGCTTAACATGTGGCATCTCTAGAAGAAACCAGTTCCATTACAAGTAGTTTGTTAAAGATAAGAATTCTGACTCGGAAGGTGGAAGTCTTGTTGAAGGAATAAATATCTGTAGCAGAATTGCAACTTAATCCTGAATCAAATGACGCCATGACACTAGTGATGTTTGTCACTCTACTATTCTCTCTTTTCTTTACAGAACGATCAACTCTCATGTTTTCTTAGAAAGGAATTTATTAAAAAGATCTCCCTGGCAGAATTTTTGCAAGCACCAAAGAAATAGATTTTAGGAGGATTTCTAGAAATATCAGAGCCATAACCCTGTAATGAACTGACAAAATTTTCTCTGCCATTAGAAAACAACAGAATCAAGAAAGCACAGCTAGACCATTGGCTCCCAAATTTTTCCACCTTTGCTATGCAATCTGCAATTCACTGGAGGCTAAAGCTATCAACATAACTGACAACTTTAGAATCCCATTGACTGTCATATTTTATGCTACTGAATCGAATGATACCTAATGCTAATGTTTCCTCAGGTAACTTAATTCAAAGTCAAAGCTTCATGCCAGTGTCTCTGATAAACTGCAGAACATGCAGATGCAGCACATACAGGTTTAGAGATGATGTTTGGTGTAGTGGTGACTGTGCCATGTTGCTGTTCTGCATTTGGTTGTTAATAACTGTGTGGGAACCAGCAAAATGTAGAGAAAGCCTTACAATAATGTGAGGAGCCTCCATTGAAATCACTGATTCCAATGACTATAACTATATTCCACAGCTACCTAGAGTAAAGATTCACATTTGGAAATTAGAGCATGAAATTTATTCCATTATTTGCTGTTTTGGGAAGGGCAGGGCTGGCAAATGGTGTTAGAAAACTACAGTAAGATGTGAACCTAATTCCAAAGTATTTTTCTGAGGTAAATGAAGCTTATGTCCTGATTAGAATCATTACTTCTTTAGATTAAGGGTACTTAAAATATGCTGGGAATCTCGTTTGCTTACTTGGTTTTCTATATGCAATGTTCCTTTCGACATTTATATCATACTGTATGATCAGTTCATTGCTAATATGGCCTATTGTGAATATTGGGAAAATTAATACCAGGCTGCTACTTAGGTAATTGGATGAGAGATAGACCAAATGATGCTTTTCCCCAAGTAAAATTTCTCCAATTTCTTTTATATATAAAAATGGAATTGAATGTTAAATATCAGCATAGCATTTTCTGTACACTTCAAGGAAGTCAAATTACCACTACTGCTATTATTGCAATGCTGAAGATAAGACTCATGCTGAAGATAAGACCTACCCATGCTAGGCAAAAGTTTTATCATTTAGCCTCACCTCCTTCACTTCCCTTTGATTCTCATTGATTCGTTAATCAGTACAACAGTCATACTAGAAATGTGTATTCAATTTTCACACCCATCATAACCAAATCTCAAAATTCTTGATATAATTTTTGAGATGGATACCACAATACTGCCACTATGTTTACATTAGCATGTAAGTGGGCAGGAATAGTTCACTGAGTTAACTTGGGCTGTTCTCATCTCACATTCTAAGGGAAAATCTGTCTCTAGGATTGGAAACCCTGAGCCATGTGGGATCAGTTTTGTATGCTTGATATTTTGGGTCACTCTGTTGTACCCGTCATCCAGACAAACTGGTTTATTTATTTATTATTTTGAAGAGAATAAAACCAAATGAGAGAAAACAAAATGGGGTCAGTGAAAACAAAAGGATGGACATAGTGCATGAATTAAAACCAAAACACAAGGTGATCAACCATGGTTACCATAACTGTCTCTTGTTATCTTCAGTTGAATGGCCCATGTCATCAGGCACAATAAAATTGAACATAACAGTACAGAACAAAATCAATAAAAACAAAACATTGGAGACATTATAGGACTGCAAAAGAAGGTAATAGTCAAACCAGAATGGGGATCATAGTGAATCTTATTGTCTTCAGAGTAGTTGCCTATACTCTCAGACGTTTAAGATGATCTACTGTGGCAATGCCGTGGGAGGTCTGAGTATATAATAGCCTCACATTTGCTAAGAATTTGAGATACCTGTGAGCTTTAAAGTCCTGCTCATGCTAGATACCTCTTCAGTCTTCCCTTTGCTACTCTACCATAAAAGTGGTTATTATGTATAAGAAGGAAATGGTATTATCTGTATTTAATTATTGGAAATGACTATTTAGAAAGAAATTTATTTAATTTTTGTGGATACATACGTAAAATTTCATATGATAAAGCTGAAATATCATTGTTACAGCTGAGACTTTCTTTGGAAGTTGACTTTAATTTTTACTTTAAAATCCTAGGACTATTTTTAAACATTGGAATACTTGAAGAAATTTGAGATATATGATATCTGCAGAAAGAAAGGATAGAAACATTCAGTTGTAGCTGAGTAGGAGTTACACGCTGCAGGCTTACCTGGTATTTATATTCCATTTGGGTTGTGTCCATTACTAGGGTAGGAATGCAAGATACACAAGGGAATCACCTGACCATTTCCCAGAGCTGGCCAGCAAGCTGTTGCATTAGAGTGAGTTATAACATTTGCGTTCTTCAGTTGACTTTTCTTTGATATTATTTTCCAGCTTGATGAGATTTATGGATTGTCTTTGACATGGAAGTTCTCTTAATGCTTTATATGTTTATTCTTTTCTTCTTGTCTTTTAAAAGCCCTGTAAAATAAGAAATCACAACATGTTATTTTGTTTTGGTTTTGGCTGTAGGGCGTATATATTATTCAAGAAGCAGACCAACTGGAACACAGAAGTATGGAAGAAAAGTATTTTTATTAGAGCTACATAGGATTATCTGAATTTCATTAGCTGCTGTGGGTTTGTGCCTGAAGAAATGTCCTTCATTTCCTTTGTAAACTTGAGAAATTTCCTTCCCTGAGACCTAGCTGAATAGAGATCTCTTACTTGATAAGATAGTTACAAACTGGTATGTTTATATATATATATATATATATATATATATATCTCCTAAAATGTTGATAATCAACCAATTTATTTATTTTTCTTTGTTTTATTTCACATTCCTTTTTATGTTTACAGTTTTCCTTAATCCATGTTTGTGGTACATACTGATTATATTTATGGAAGGTGTCCTTATACATAATACATCTTAATGTTCATTCATTCCCTTCTCCTCCCATCCAGTCTCTCCAATTCTGTCTCCATTCCTATTGGCAAAAAACTATTTCCATTTTTTAATTGAATTTCTTTTTAAGTAAGAGAAGTCAGCTCTGATGCTTTCTATTTAGATTATTTTGACAAGTTACTTATCTCTCTAACTCTCCATCTCTTTATAGGTAAAATGCAAATGGTAGTATTCATCTCTGCCAACCTTTTGGAATTAAGTTATATAACATAAATGAAGCCATTAAAACATAACAGGCATCCAAAAGTTTACTTTGCTTACATTTAAATTTATGGAATTGTTGTTTTAGTTCCGTTCGTCGTGGTGGGGAACATTGCTGATCACGATGAGCTAGAAACAACACTAAAATAGGAATGACAAAATTTGCATTGCAAGTGTGAAGACTAGTTTAAGAGAACTAGTTTAAGATTATGATGAATTAGCATGTTATCTCAGAGACTCAGAAATTTATGATAGCAGCCCAAATTTGTCATCATTTCACCATGCAAAATATATTTACTTTCAGGTTTTCACTTTTACCCCTCTAAAATCCTACTACATTTCAAATTTTAGAATGATAGAACTATAAACTATGCAGCCCCAGATCTGAAATTTATCCTACTTTTTTTGTTTAACTTCAATCTCTACCTAAATCATTTCAAGTTATGATTTTTTTGATACTTTTGGAAATTAGTTTTAAAGTTCCTAGTGTATGTTCTCCAGATTAGTGGAGTTGTGTTTGTTCTTCTAACTTATCATTTATGTGGTACTGAAAAGCAGGGATGATTCTGAGGCAGACTGACAAGTTATGCAGCACCGCACCCAGGGAAGGTACCTTGGAGCCAAAGTGCTAATTCCACTTTACCTAACTCCTCTCTGTCTCAGTTTCTCCATCTCCACAAACAATGCCATGGCATCAACCTCACAGAGTTCTGTTCAGACTTAATGTAAGATTTGTAATAAATTAGTGAGTGTTTATATCTTAACTTTCAACAAATATTAAATTTCTACACCAGACACCTAGATCTGATCACAAATGGACTTATTTTTCCCTGAAATTTCTAGTCTCATATTCCTTCTCTGTTCAAGCTCACACTCCTTGCAGTTTATTTAAATGGCAGCATTACTAGTCCCTGTCATTAATTTAATCCTACTCCTCCCATTTTATCTTGTAGTTCAGTCATACTTAAATATTTACAATCTTCAGAGACTAAAAATCTGTGCTTTTGCTTATACTCGCTCCCCTGAACTTTCTGGCTCTTACTTGTACCAAGCCTCTTTTTGTTTTGAGCTTCAACTCTTCTATGAGACAGAAGAAATGTTTCAACTTATATAAATCCTTGGAATGACCCCATGCACTAAAGTGAAAATACTAGTTACAAATCCACTCAGTTACCTTACATGTAAATTACAACAGTTAGAGTGGTTATAGTGGTTAATAATATACAGTGGTATAATATAGTGACTTTTATATAGTGGTCTAATATTTATACTGGTTGTTTTACCAATATTTTCAAATAAATATGCATATTTATAATATCTGTCTACCTATTTTTTCTATGTATGAGTTTTAAACTAATTTCCCCTTTTCCTGTAAAATAGTAAGAGTTCTGGGGATAGAAACCCAATTTTTATCTTCAGAGTCTACTTCCTTATAAAAGACTTTCATTACCTATTATGAGTGATTGTCTATCCCCTTTTTATTCATTCAAATTACTTATTGTTCAATATTCCTGGAAAACAAGACACATCCCATCATAAACAATGACCCCTTAAGGCCAATATTTCAAAAAGACGTAAGAGATATAACAATTCAGGGCAGGAAATGCATTTTGGAAAACTACCTTATTTGATTTGGGTATACCTTTAACATATTAAGTGATCAATCAATTCCTAAGCAAAAACAACTCACACAGCTATTAGACTTTTCCAAATTCCATAGATTTGGCCAGTAAAGAGGTAATTAATCCAGATGATTTTAGACAGTTTTCTACCCAAGATATAAGAGCCAGCATGAATGTCATGCTCTCTTCAATTTTCTGTGTACCCCCGCCTCTAAAAAGAAGGCACATACACAGGCAGATTCCAGTGTGTGCTGTACAAAGGAGGATCTGTCCCATCAAAGGACTCTGAGATGGTGCCATCCTTGTTCTGGAAAAATCTGTTCTTCTCTGTTCTTGGCAACCAATATTGTCTTACCTTTAAATAAGGCTGGGAGAGGAGTGAGATGCTTTTGTTTTATTACCATATAATGTGTCTATGGAGAAATAACACTAAGTATTTCTAAAAATCACTATTTTCATGTTTCCAAGAAAGTTTATCAAGCATCTTTGAACACATCTTCTAAAGCACTGTGTTCAAAAGATGTGTGTGAACACCAGAAACATTGAGAATTGTCTTCCAGTGAATATATATCATATATACTGAATATATATCATATACATAACATATATCATATATATCATATATATGACATATGTATATATGATATGTATTCACTGGAAGACAATATATATTTATTATATATAATATATATTTATTATATATCACATATATATTATATGTGACATATATGTTATATATATGATATGTAATATTATATATATGTTATACTCAGTGTAAACTCTAGGAATCATGTAAATAAAATGTGATTATTTTATGCATTATAGAAGTAAAATTCAAGAGTTAAAACTAATGAGAAGAAAGTTAATGTCAAAATATATATGCTGGACTCTCGGTTAGGCTACTCAAAACTTGGCTCTATAAATTTTTCTTTATTTTAGAGGATTGTTTGTGTTACCTGATTTGTTACAGCATTAGTTTGATCTAATTTGATTACTTGCAGGTGATGGGTTAACTTTAATTTTCTGCATTATAGACAACCCTCTTAGAGATTTTCTGTCTCATAACTGGAATGAGAGAAAATAAAAGATACAAAAAATAACAAAGTGATAGCTTGTGATAGTAGATGGTGATTTTTCATGCAATTTACCTTTATTGCTCTTACTCAGAATAATACAGATAACATTACACAGCAAGTAATTATCTCTCCAATTTCCTAGAAATCAAGTTGGTGTTACATTGGAGGTATGATATTAACAGAGAGCAGAGAGTACATAAATTACATAGCTGTTTCTCTTACAGATGTTTTGAGTTAGTCTTTCTCTTATTTAGCAGTATGTTTTTATATTATTCTGGATAGTAGCATAAGAGCATCACAAAAATTTATTGCACTTAGCATTTAAAATAAGCCTATGAATAGCAATTAATTTTTCATGCAGCATGACTGTGTTTCCTACATCCTAAGCTGCATGGTGGCAAGAATATCCATTTCGTTTACCAGTTTATATTCAGTCTTACAGAACGGAACACATAAACATCAATTTGTTAATGTGAAGAATCTGAGCTCTTATTAACCAAATAAGTTGCTGATAATTGCAATTTTATAAAATGATGTAGTTGTTTCTCTGGCCGTAGTATGTTTGGTGGCTCCAAACACATCTATCCACAGTTGTAAGAAATCGTCAGGAAACTGAGTAGCAAGCAAGGTACTGTACTGCCTTTTCCTTCTCTACTGGGAGGGTGAAAAGCGGAGCAGCCCCTCTTTTTAGTTTCTGGAACCCTGGATTATATTCGTCTTGTTGAACTCGGAGAGATGAGTTAAGCTCAAGTCTATTTGGTGGAAGACGTCGTGCGTGGGGGGCCAGTGTGTGACTACGTTAAAGTACCTGATATCTGATGACAGAAACTATGCTTTAATTGCTGCCGACCATGTAGAAAATGACCCAACTATCTCATTCTTTTCATCCTAACTAAACTAGAGACTGAGGGGAGGAAAGGAAGGAAAGAAGGGAGGCCTAGAGGGACGCAGGGAAGAAAAGAGGGAGGTACGAAGAACTTCATACCCTTGAGTTTCTATCTAGACGTGACCCACCGCCCCATTGCACATTTTTTATTTCTCAGCCGTACCTTTCCTTCCTTACCTTCATCTTGCATTGCCTGTCTGGTTGAATTTATGACCGGTGAACTGTAGTTTGCTTTATTCTTCTCAAAGTGGTTTAAAAGTGCTTTGGAACTCTCCAAACAATAAAAATCTTACAAGAGTAATGCCATCTAAACAATAACTCATTTTTTTAAATGGTCCATAAGTACAAACAAAGCAAATTCCCAAAGTTTCTCTGCAGCTTACTACGGAGAAGAACGAGGACACAGAAACCAACCCGGACTCGCTGCCTAGTGATGGTGACAAGGATCCAGCCCAGACTCTGCTGAACCCCAAGCCAGCGCACCCTGGATCCTTTAGCACAGAACGATTGCAAAACCACAGCCAGAGGGCATGGTTTATGGCTTTTAGATCAGTTTCGATCAATTAGATGGTATTGGAAGAGAATGGGAAATTCTACTAAATTTCAAACTAATTTGGCTTCTCTCAATGACTCATGTGACTAATGGTGACCATATAATTAATCTGAGTCACAGCCATATGAGAATGAACTATAGCGTGAGCAATGGTTGCAGTAGTGTAACTGATACATCGGAGGATGGCCAGGGCTTTAACAGTCTGGAAATGACGAATTGGGCAAATCTCCACGTTTCTTTGGATCCCATGAACTAAATATTTCAAGCGCTCATTCTTTGCATCTATTAATCACACACATGGACCATTTAGGAAATGAGTTATGTGTAGATGGTATTACTCTTGTAAGATTTTTATTGTTGGGAGAATTACATGGTTTATATTTTACATTGAACATACCTTAATATTTTAAAAACTTTCCTAAAAATTTCTGTTATTTTGTCTTTATTTCATTCATTATTCTACCCCTTTTAAAACACTGAAGAGAGTAAGTTGCACAAGAGTTGATCAAAACACACATTGTGCATTCAAATAGAAAAAATATCACAATAAAGAACAAAGCATAAATAGCTCTCCAAATATTTCTCATTGCCTTGAACACTCTTATCCCATTGTTCTTGCCACTGGAAGCTTCTCTGAAAATCGACTTTCATGATTGTCTTTACAAGGTGTGATTGAGAATGCAGATACAGTGAATGCTTCTGCCCTGCATCATCCGAACAAAAGGGCTCATAAAAACATTAGTGTGTGTCCTTCATCTGATTCACTGTGTCTGACACCAGGAGACTTCCAGCCTCCCTGAAAGGTCCATACAAACAGGAAAGGCAGATGTCTTGAAAAGATTCAAGAGACGGTACTGAAGCAACCAGGACAGGAAAACTATAGACACTCGTGAAAGAGAGCTTCCTGAACCGCTTCAGACATTGACAAGGACAATTTGAAAAATGATTTGAAGCAAGATGGAATCTTTTGAGAGGAACTAATGGCATTTATTTTGCTATAATAAGTTGCATTTTAAAATTAAAAATTGAACATCACATTTTTGGTCATACATCATAAGCTTTTGAATATGCTGAAGAGAAGTATTAAGAAATTTGGTATTCTTTTGCAAGAAAATCTAAATATGATAAATTTAACGTTTTAAATGTTAAACTCTATATCCAAAACAGAATTTAGGACTTGCTATGTGTTTTCTTATATTCAGTGGTCTTCAAAACTAACAGTATTCCTACTTGAACACAAACACACACTGAATGCTATAGCATGTACCATTATATGTTACCTGTTTGAGTGATGAATTTGTTTCCACATAAAAGATTCTTATTTTTGGAGAATGAGAACTAGAGTTTCATGACCTATGATGCAGAAAGTTCACTAGACAAATTTAAGGCAGACTGTAGTAACCTTGCTACAAACGTGTATCTTGGACTATGCAGAATTTACATTCCATTTACATGGGTTATTCCTCACAGCACATTAAAAGCTTGAATGTAGATGACAAACACAAATTAGGAACAGGTTGGTGCAAATCAAACTAATTTCTCACCGGATATCCTTAGATGGGAGTTGCAATAGGTTTTTATTAGGCATATTTGTCCTTTCCTGTCTTACACTTCAGCCCTCATTGCTCCTCCCTGGTTCTGGTTTAGCCACTGTGGCTTGGGATAAAATTCTTCTCTTGAATCTTACGGCTAAAGCTGTGGACACCAGTTAAATTCCCCCACCCTTCGTGCCTGTTCTGAAACTACTCAACGCCAACACCAAAGGTCTCAATCTTTTTGGGCAGACCTCATTTTTATCTATTATGATCATTACATCAAAGTAACTACTGCAACAATTAAGAGTTGTATAACTGGAGTTTATCTACCAAGAAGTTTAAATAAGTACCCACAGTAAATCTTTCCATGGGCTTAAATCTCATCGTTTTCTTGGTTTTAACATTCCACTCTAACATCACTGTATTTTAGACTTTCTTCATTCAAGGATATCAGCTGCCTTTGCATATAATGCTCCACCAACAGCGAACTCACTTTGAGTTTTAGCTTAGAATATTTTTGCTTTTTAGGTGATTTTAGCATCAGTAAATGTGGTAATTTTTTTATTTATGATGTTTAGCTTGACATTCAGTAATCTTATAGGTTTACTGCTGTAATTACCCTCATTTTACAAAGGAGCTCTAGGAAATCATCCAGCTAACAAAGTCAGAAGGCCTAGGCACCCCCGATCTTTATTCTTCGACATTCAAAATTCTCTATAGTCAAACCATCACACAGACACTAATGATCTTCTATTACCAAAAGTATGGAGTACAGCTTGTAATAGCCTGTCTTTAATTGAATTCCTCATACACAGCCAGGGAAACCACAATTTACATCTAACTTCAAATTTGACTTTATATTTCTAACACCCAAAATACCATCTCATTTTTTTAATATTTCATGAGTTAGGATCAGTAAAGTCGATAAATGTAATTCATTACCACATTAAAAAGTGATGCATTATTATTATTATTTTGTAAAACCCAGCTGTTTCTATAAATGTCTTTTCCTCAATTGGCAGCAATCACAAGTAAAGCACTTTTATTTACTTCTTCATGTCAAGGTGCACTGACAACCACAATGAATTTGGTGTAAGCTGGAAATTACACACACACATGCACACAACATCTCTATTTATCAATCTGTATATGATCTATCCTTTGCTTAATTGGACTTTCCAAATTCATTCTCACAAAGAACAATTTCTGGAAAAAGTGAAGAAAAATGAAAGAAAATTAAGCAGTCTTTTAACAGAATAAGTACAATATTTCACTACATATGAAATGTTGAAATTTTATGAATTCAGGATGAAAGGCTCAGGAAATCATAAAACACTCCAAAAGATTTCAGTTCTCCTCATGGATCTAAATTAGATTTTAGTTTTGAAAATTTGCTTAATAAAATTAAGCAAAGTTGTTGATAATTTCTGTCTTTTTCCGGATCATGATTATATGAATCTTCACCTGACTTGTCCTTAAATGAAAACTCCATTTCTTGTTTACTTTTATCATAGATGCTACGAGAGAGGGAGAAAGGCACTGTTAAATTATTTTTGGAGTTAGAATTTGTTATGCATCAAGGAGTCAAATGCATTAGAACTGACAGGGAATGAAATTGTCTGAAAGGAAGGAGACGTCTCACCCAAATTCAGGAAGTTCTGAGCCATCTGACACTGCAGAAGAAACAAATGTTGTCATATCTGTGTTTAACTGAAGAGCAGTTGATGAGGCCACGTACATATATTGGGCTTTTAGCACTAAGCAGTTATACCCGGTGTGCACTTCCTTTCTGTTTTACTTCTAAGTGAGCCCCTGGATTGTGCCTCTTTATTCAAAATCCAAAGAATATATTTATAATGTGTTGCAAATCCAGTCATATAGAGCTAGAAAATAACAGGACTACATGACACATAGTTGGCCCTATCTAGGGATTTTATGCAGAGCAGAACAATTAAGTAGCAATGGACACACTCACTCTTTCTCAGACATGGTCTTGGAGAATCCTTATTAGGACTGTTAATCTATTCTCGATTATATTTCTTTTTGTTTACTTTGACACAATAATTTTACACATTTAAGCGGTTCATTGTGACACATTTAATACACATATACAATGTGTAGTGTATACCTCAAGATAATTAGCATGTCTATCACCTCAGACATTTCTTTTGAATGTTTTCATTTGTTGGAAACAAAGTCCTATCCACTAGCTTATTAAAATGTGTTGTTAATTGTTGTCCACCATATTTGACCTACTATTGTGATATATAATGACCTAAGGCTAAAGAACATTATCAATTATTTCTCCCATACAACTGTAATGCTGTACACTGACCTTGTATATAGGTCATGTAATGCAAATAGAGTGAAAGCAATGTACAAAAATCTCTCAGCCTGCCTCTCTATTTTATATTTTCTAGAGCTCCATCTTTAGAAATCAACAGCTTTCTTGGTCTTTCAATTACTATTCTCATTTTCCAATTTAGAAGTTCTTGAAATGTTAGGGGTACATATATTTTAAAATTTTGAAGGATTTTATAAATATTTTCTAGAAAACATCATGTATCTTTACAAAAGGACTCTGATGATCACCAAGCAGAGGACAAAATGTCCCTCGCTCTTGCACACACATTAAACAGGACGTCTTCCCAGTCGTATTTTCTCCTAACGTTGGCAGCTTTACAAATAAAAGTACAAGATGCTTAGTACACTTTAAATTTCAGATGTACAGGTACATTTTCAGTATTTTAGTGTTCGTACACCTCATGCATATTTTAGTATATCTCACGCAATATTTGGACATATGTATAGTGAAGCAGTATGGTTGATCTGAAAATTCAGAAGTAATTAAGCATAGTGTTGTATTTTGGTTTGGGGGCAATCCTGCTGCTAAGGGCACCACTTGATAGTCACCTTAAGTGGACTAATTAAACCTGCAAAAATGCTCATGAGGGTTGCCTGAGTCCATAGCCCATATGGTTCTGGCTCCCATGAAGATATATAGGTAAATTTTAACTGTATCCTGCCACACAAGGAGTGGTTTTAATGCTTGATCATAAAGATTAAGAAATTTGGGTGACAAATTGTTGTCTATTTGACTAACCTGTAGTTTTCCACAGTTGGCTGGATAATTCCAGTCATTTTAATTCCATTTCTCTGCATACCCTCTTTCTCACTCTCTGTTCTCTCCTCAGGGTCTTCAGCACTTTTCCTCTCTGCACAAAGTGGAAGATGCCCATATTGCATTTCTTATTGCTACCTTCCCAAGTGCCCCTGGGGACTCCTCTGGCTGAAAGTGCTCTCTTGTCGGCAGTAAGGAGTCAGAGGTGACTGCCGACCCGGAGCGAGGCAGAGCCAGTATTCTTAACGTGGTGCTTTCTCTCATTTCTCAACTTTTGTGTCAAAACCAATTCAAAAATAGCAAGCCTTGCTTTATAAGTAACGCGTTATAACATCTTTTCTGAAACAGATCAAAAGGAGAGACTTCACACGTTTATACATCAGCAGATCAGTGGGTCCAGGGTTGGTGTGAAAAGCTCAGATAAACAATAGCCGAAGCAAACCTCCATTACAGAGCATTGATCAGGATCACGAGCCAGCTGTAAAACAGATCTGTGGTCTCACTCATAATGAGTTTCAACCTATCTTCCCCACTTTGTAGAGATATGCTGAAAGAACTGCTGAGAAAGCATAACACATTAAAAATTGTGAAATTCTAAACACACCTAGTTCTATTTTTGCATGTTATGCATCATAGTTTCCAGAAGCAGGTGCATTTGTGTTTAAAGACCACTCTGAGAGCTGCATAGACAAGAACAAATCACCCTTCAGTGACCAGGGTGACCATACTGGACCGTGTGGGGGTCTGTCTCACTGCCTGGTGTTACAGCTCTGTGATGAGCCTTGTTCCTTCCCCATGGGATTTACCAGAACATTCGCTTATTCCAGTTGTTCTCAATCAGGCAGACAGTGGTGACTGGCCAAGGGCTACGCTGCTGGAAGGCAAATTCCTCTTGTTGCTACACACTCTGCCATGTTCTTCCTAAATACCATTTTTTCAGATCATCAAAACCATTCCACGACTGGGTGAATATTAGTACAGTTTAAACAATTTGTCTACGGTAATCCAAATGTTCATAATATCATCACTTGAATCTTCTACTACAAAGTTATTTAACATCATTGTGCTTAAGACATGACATAGTGACTAAGAAAAAGTATGTATAAATCAAAAATTGTGAGCAAATTAACTAAGGTAAAGTTATATACTCAAAAATCAGATTTTGTTACTCTTCCGATTTTACTTTTTTTGATATTAGCCACTTTTATTTTCTCAGGATACAGTCAAAGTGTTTCTTTTTAGTAAATAGTGCATATTGTAAAAGTTTCTTATTACATTGCCTGAGAAACAGAAAAATACTAAGTATGTAGAAAATATTTTGGGGTTAGGGATATAGCTGAGTGGGTACAATGCTTGCCTCTCAGATGCAAGGTCTGGCATTTGATCTCTGCTACCACTATATATATATATAGTGGTATAATCACACACACATATATATATATAACATATATATATATATATATATATATATGTATAATCTTTATAGCCCTTAAAATAAATGGAATATTTACTTGAAGATGAATGAAAGAGTTTTTCATTAGAGTTACAGGGATTTAAACTTCTCCCAAAATTAATTGTATAAGAAATGATTGTTTTTGGAAATAATTTCAAACATATCTTCAATTAGCATTTAGAATTAGCATTTTCCTTCCACACACTGTGAATGTATATATTAGTGAATGTGGATTTCTGTAAAGACTGGATGATATGAAGACAGGTATAAAATCTTTGAGGAAATCTGAGAGAGGAAAAATAGCAAAGCAAATACAAACACCAAGATTCGGTTTTCTAATGAAGATAAATACACAATTGTTAGGGACCACAAATTCACAATGACTAGTTTTACTACTTCCCTAAGGGATGAACAGAGGTTTGGAGCTTTGGTAGCACCCTTTTGAGATTTCTCATTATTCCATGAGAAGTGGGCCATCCTCTCTCCCACCCATTAAGACTAAGACTAAAACCAAGACCACAAAGACTAAGATGAAGAGGAAGACTTCATCTTAAGACAAAGATGAAGACCAAGACCAAGACCAAGACCACTAAGACTAATGGCACTTCAGGGCAAGCTCCTAATTAGTTTAAATTCACCACCATCCTCTGAGTCACTGATAATCTCCTCCTCAATTAACAGATGTTGAGGTTTTGGCCACCTCTTAGCCTTTTGTTCCTCATGAACGGCTGGTCATCCTGGATCCCGGCCATACTCCCATTTTTTTCCTGCTCTTTCTCTTGTTCCTAGAGAGAAAGAGCTGTAACACCTAGCAGGAGATTGAGGATCACTGCAGGGGTCTCTGATATATAATATGGCTTCAAACAGAGTGTGTACTAGTACTTAATTATTTTATTCACACATTGTATCTTCTTAAGATTCTAATTTATCATGCCATCGCAATATCAGAAAAAAAAATAAAGATTTTTTTTTCTCAATAATAAATTGTGGGGCTGGGGGTTTAGCTCAGTGGCATAAGCACCTGCCTGGTAAGCATGAGGTGATGATTTCGATCCCTGGTACAAAAAAACAAACAAACAAAAAAACAATAATAAATTGTAAAAGGCTGTATGTTCAACTCCCAGTGCTTTGTGGAAGTATATACATCTAAGAACTTCAAAACTATTATTGCTACCTACCTATAGAAATCTTGATAGTATCACTACATACTACATTTATAGTTAGTAACTCAGCATGCAATTTATTAGAAAGTTTTCTACTGATATTTGCTGATTGCCATTAAATTTTTTCTTTAATTCTTTTTCTATGTAACAAAGGTCAGAGCATATAAAAAATCACTACAAAGAGAATAGTAACAAAACATCTTTTAATGATCTAGTATGATTATCTAGTGATCAACAACTCAGTTTTCTTAAAATTAAATTCTGCATTTGTCTTAGAAAAGGAACTTTTGTAAACTTACAATGTTTTGTGCTTTTTTCCTTGTAGTTTTTATTTTAAAATAATTATTTCTCTAGTTGTCATGATGTCTCTTCTATTTTCTGATTAAAGGTGCCATCAGAGTTTCCAAGTTTCTGTTTCTGAATAGTTTCTATTTAAATATTAACTGGCATTCACACACTTTCTATTTCTTGAATCTTGTGCTCGGCTTTATGAAAAATTACTACAATATTGCTTCTGAGGAACTCGGATATAATTTCCAATGTCCTTCCACAATAAAACATCGCCAAGAGGGAGCGTCCATGCGCTTCGTTCTAATGATCCACTATCAGCCAGAACTATTCAATTTCCAACACACTCTGACCCTGACTTCACTCCGTTTGGAGTTATCATCTTGTGCAAAAAAAAATCCATCCATTTTTAAACGGAAGTACATTTTCTCATTTAGACATCCTCCCAAAAGGCATAAAAAGTAATTTTCTACTCTTGAAACTTCTGTGCTTAACATTTTATTTTGTCTGATCTTATGAAACACGAAACAAGTAGATTTCACTAATGTTATATGGGACAGAAAATGTTGAGAACAATAAGACTGTTCTCTCCTGTAATAACCAGCAAGCTGAAACTAATGTCATACTAAGACTGACTCAAAAAAATTGAGAGACTTCACTGTAGTGAATACAATTTGATTAACGCATTTAAGTAAGCATTTATTGTAAAGTATTTACTTTTACTTTACAAGGAACTTTTGAGGCACATTTGATTTCCACAGAAATATAAAGACTTAGAAATAAATAGACCACTATCCCTATTTTAGAAATAAGAAAACTAAAATTCAGAGACATGAAGAGATTGGTACTTGCTAAACAATAGCTAGAGCAGAGTTATGACCAGATGAAAGGCCTCTGGTGCTTTCCGCTAGGATTCTTCTTACTTTCTGAAATGCAACTTGTGCAGGTGTTATGGATATACAGAGTCCTCCAAAAAAATGTGTACACACCAGTAATTCCCCGAATAATAAATGTCTGGAAGCTCATGGCCACCATTCTGAGCACATCTTGTAACTGTAGGAGGTAACTTGTATTGATCTAATGATGTATCAATCAGTTTAGTGTTAAAGTATATATATGTTTTTATTTTCTTGATATATACAGGTTTTTAAAAATTATTGTTCATTTTTAGGTTTTGGCATACTCTGTTATACATCCAAGGTGTGATCTGTGGTCTTTAAGAGCTAACAGCCTACGGATGTCAAAGGATAAGTGTGTTGGGAAAAAGTGAAATAATAATTTAGTTGCTTAATGATTGTTGTTCAAATATTATAACACAAAGTCCATGAGGTCAGCTTCCATCCCCTACTGAGTTTATAGGTTCTGTAACAAAGCGGCCACAATAATATCTGATAGTCATTTGAAGACAATTAAATGAGCGCATGAAAGAAGTTTTTAAAATATCACTAACAAGATGAGGCATTAGGTCTGGAATATCTTCTCTCTAATACTATTGAGTGACAACTTTTTGATCTAAATCCTGCTTAAATCTATGCCATTACCTCCATCCAAATAGAAGTGCCCAAGAAATTGGCCTAATATTCCTAAGCCTTGTCACTCTCACTCAGTGAGTTAGTATTTTCCCAAGGACTCTTCTTACTTTCTGAAGATGTAACACAAGAGTCTTTACTTTTTGTTAAATTTGGTGGTTTTTATTACCTCCTTTTAAGGAGTAAGCTAAGGGACAGAAAGGATCTTTCTGTTTTAAACTAACATGTTGATAAGAAAGCATTAGAAAACACAGTAACATAAAAGTTTTATACATGATGACAGAAGGCATAAATATGGGAGCAGAAAGAGAATTTGCAAAGTGAGTTATAGCAAAACAGACAACTGATAAAATTTCTGGTGGAGCTGATGTCACAGAATACTCACTTAACTTGCTCAAGGCTCAGGATTCAGTTTTCAGAACTAAAAAAATGTGAAAAATAAAACCTAATAAGCCAAACAGGACAATGAGAATCCATCAGACTACAAAGATTCTTCACAGGAATTTTTACTCTGAGAAATACTGAGAAAATCCAATTATTGCAAAACTGGCACAAACAGGATATGGCATTGAGCTGCAGAAGGAACAGGGAAGTGGACCATAGCTGTGGAGAAAGATTCCTTCTCTATTTAAGCCACTCCTGGGTTCCTGATTTACCTTCCAGTTGTATTTGTTGTGAGAACTAACAATACTAAAATTCTTGTTCACCTTTGCAGTGGTGATTTAGGGTTCCAAAATATCATATGCATATTTATATCACGTCTTATTACTTAAGTGTCCTTTGAAAAATCTGTGGTTTACAACCAAAAGGACTCAATACAAGAGTCTATGAGATGTTCTCATGTCTCTCTCCAAACAACCTTATTATTTTCCTGTTAGGGGGTGATCTTCCTTCCTTACCTGCCTTAAATAATTTACAACTGGAGTCCATCCTTCACATCATTTTATCTGCATAGACTATGTTCCGTAGGGCAGAAGATTGGAAATATCACTCTGCTATCTTCTACCATCTCCGGTGGTTCAGGAGTTTCTAAAAATAAGATCTCAAGGAGCACTGCTATCCATCAGTGTGTAATTTGAAGGACACTGGAAGAATTGCCTAATCAAATATGCTTCCAAGATATTCCTCCCTGTGATTCTCTAAATGTCTGTTTTGGGAGCCATTTTTAGAAGGTCTTCAAGATCTACACACACTGTACTTAAATAAAATGATTGAATCATTTTTTGTCAATCTGTAGAATTTTCAAAATCAGAAGTTACAATAACAAAAACTTAAAACACTATGGAGGGGGATGTGCAAGGGAAAATGATTGGCCAAAAACAAACACTTTACAAATCTTTTTTGTTGTTATTGTTCTGAGAATTGAACCCAGAAACTTTGAGTTACAACCCTAGTGCTTCTTCATTTTATTTTGAGACAATCTGGGTAATTTGTACAGCCTGAACTTCAACTTGCAATATTTTGATGAACTTTCCAGAGTGGGTATTTTATAATTTTGTAAAATATAAATGTGGGTACTGTAGTTTTTATTTTCTTTCCATACCCCAAACTTACTGCTACAGTTTCATAGTCTTATGAATTACTACCCCACTCCCTGCTCTATTTATCCCATCTGCAAAAGTGTTTCCTCATGAATTTGAATGACTAATCTATAAATAGAAACATTATGCACATTTATCTCACAAAGAATAACTGTCTCCCGGGTGTCTTTGAAGCTTGTCAACCTGTCTATCGCTTTGTTACAACTGGATTCTTCCTTTCCCATAATGCAAAATGAGGAGAGAAAAATAGAAAAATATTCCAGAGGTCACAAACACTCATCATCTCATTTTCCATATGAGGAAACAAAATGAGTAGAGACACAGATGAGAGAGGACACAAAAATGGTTTTTAAGGAGTACCCTGCCCCAGGATTGTGCTGACTCAACAGGTTACTTGTGGAAATGAGAATTTCAACCCACTAAAGCATAACTAATGGTATTAGAACGCCATATATTCCATAGGACCTCAGTAAATGTTTGCTTATTTTAATTACAATTATGTCCAAAGCATCCACATCAGATTTTGAGTAACACTTTGCAGAACAATGTTCATGTTGATTTTGTCCTGTTTTTCTAATTATGCCAACATTTGGTGTTTATATTTTTAAGAAATTTTAAAGGTCAGTATGTTCTATTTTTCAGTTCTTTCAAGTAAATTTACAAGAAAGACAAGATTCTGATGATGCCTTTGACCAGTATGGGTTATAGTGTTGTTTGTAATTGTATTTAAAAAAAAAATCTGTATTATGCATGTCTTTTGCAGTCAATCCATTTTATCAGTTAATTATGTAATTAGGGCACTTTAAAAAAATAATGTATTATGCACTTCACAGAATGGGATGCTTTTTCAAAGCTATTCAGGTCTATCATATAATTAAGTAATTAAGCTTTATGCTCAGTAAAGAAAATATCCTTTGAATAATTGGTGAAAAAGACCAACCATATGCAATGTGTGTATGTTTTCTTTTGAAGATTCATTGCTGAAAATATAATGTATCACATGATAATACATTTTCTTGGTTTTCATAATATGAAAATGATGGAAAAGTATTTCGGACTATAATGAAAACATTAACAGCCATTTATCCACATGTAAATACAGTTTCAACAAGCCAAAACCTAGTGTGTTTGTAACAAAATCTGAGATTTATTTGATGGTTAAAAAAAGGAAAATTCCTCATTTTAAAAGTAATATAAACCATACTGATAATTTAAAAAGAAATTACAAAAACATTTTCCCTGAAATAGGTTATACTTCTAACATTACGGTGATTTATTTTAGGCTTTACATTCAGTGTTCTTAAATAATAAATTAATTTTAGGTACAACAAATATATTGATTATATTTTAAGAATTTAAATAATCATATTGTGTTTAAATAAGATAATTTGCACATGAATAAAAACAACAAATGATTATTAATGGAAATGTATTTAAGTCTCAGTTAGAGTTATTTATCAATTTGTTTTTGGTACTAGGAATCGAACTCAGGGCCTAATTCTTGCCAAGCAGGTGCTGTGCCACTGAGCTAAATCTCTGGCCCTAAAATTATTTGAAATTATAGGTAACTAAAACACAGACCGGGAGGGTATATTTAACTCTAAATTTTCAGCATGATTCTGGAACATTCCATGTCCATTCGTTAAGGACTGATGCACTTATATTTATAATACTACTTCAGACATGCAAGGCAGCTGACCACGCTGATCCAAGTAATGTGAGACCTGTGGACATCCGTGTCTGGGTGCTGATGACTATAAACACACTCTGGACTCTGTAAACTCTGATACCTAATTTGGAGAGATTCCCCCTGCAGTATGAAGAGTCTGGTAATGGTTGTGGTGAAGAGCGAAGGCTGAAGGTATTGTTGCTGGAGACTGGTAAATGCTGGCTGCAGAATGGTTAAGATGTGTCCATGTTGCGGGAGAATGAGAAGAACATTATGAAAAGAGAAGCAACATAAGGAATGAATGAGGACAAGGAGTAAATAAAGCATCTTGCACCCAGGAGATTCTCAATAATGTTGCATTGTGGTTATGTTGAAGAGAACTTGGGGTTGAAGTTATCTGAGTAACTAAGTAGTAAGGTTCATGCTTAAGCAAAATCCAAAGTTTTCAGTTCATTTACATAGATTATTAAGTGATTTGAATATTCTTCTCTAAGTGAGGAACCATGCAAGACTTTTTAAGCAGGAGAGTTGTCTCAACAGAAACCTAATTTGAAAGTTCACTGTTGTAGATAAATAAACAAGAACTGGTTGGACAAAGAAGAGTACAGGAAACAGCTGCCAAAGCCGTGATTCAGAAGTTAAAATCTAAAAAGAGGAGCGAGTAGTGGGGATTGAAGCAAAAAGAAGCCAGGTTCTGGGTTATCTCAAATCGGCAAGGGATAGGACTTGGAAAGATGCTGTGAATAAGACAGAGGGTGAGGCAGCCCGCCTTGAAGATGGCCCTACTGGGCTCCCTGTCTCTTGATATCTTCAGCTAAGGTGTCTTTCCCTCCCACAGTAGATCAAATTCGGTTGGTGCGAGCAACAGAATGCAGAATAAATGAGGCTGTGTCCGTTTGCTTTTCAGATTTGGTTACGGAAGACAATGCATTTTCCGTCTTTGGCACACAATTTCTCTTTCTGTTGCACTTTCCCTGGGGGAAGCCAGCTGTTTTTTCTACAGAGATCTAAGGAGCAGAACTGAGACCTAAGGCCAGAATGTCACCAGGGAGCCACCTTGGCAGTGTTTCTCCACCCTCTCAACCACTGAAATGTGTGTGGTCCTAGCCAATGTCTCTACTCCGGCTTCAGGAAGGACTCAAGGCAGTGTCACGCAGCTCGGAGACATCGCCGCATCTCAGGCTTGCAGGCTTTGGGGCCATTTTTTATTTCATAACTAATATAAAGGAGAATAAAAATGACGCACAACAGTGCATCAAAGAAAATTTTGGAAGACCATTTTGAAAAGTTGAGTATAGGTGAAAGGTTTAAATGTAAACTTTGAAACTATTAAACTACTAGGATAAAATTGGGGAACCATTTTAAGACAAACTGAGAATGGACTTTTTCAATAAGATTCCAAAAGCACAGAAAATAGAAGAAGAAATAAATAAATTGTACTGCATCAGCCTGCAAAGTTTCTATGTAGCAAAGAAAACAATAAACAGAAGGAAGAATCAGCATATAAAATGAGATTAAATATTTACTACCCATATATCTAATGGGGGTTAACCTTCAAAATTTATAAAATGTTTAATAACAAAAAACCAAATAATTCAACTAAATATGGGCAATAGATCAAAATAAACATTTTTCTGACCAGTGGCCAGTGTTTATAGAAGTACAATGTAAATGCCTAATGGGTATGTGATAAAATACTCAACATCACTAATCATCTAGCAAATGGAAATCAGAATCATAATGAGATATAGCCTCACTCCAATTAGAATAGTTATCACCAAAATGCTAAAAAGATAATCATTGTACAGGAAAGGCAATTCTTACAGGTGATGGGAAGGTAAACTTGTACAGGAACTATGGAAAATAGCATTGAATTTCCTGAAAAATTAAAATTATACTCCTATATGGAAAAGCAATCCCACTATAAGATATATGCAAAGGAAATTAAATCAGTATGTCAAAGAAACATCTGCACCCCCATATTTATTGCATGACTAAATTTATTAAACTTAAATATCCATCAATCAATGAATAAAAATCAACCTAAATGTTGATGAACAGATTTTTACAATATGGATCTAACTACAATTATTATTCAGATATAGAATAGAGTGATGCACTAACATTTACAGTAACATGAGGGAACAGGATAGAATTTAGTGAAATAAGCCAGCACAGAAAGACAAACACAGTGATCTCACTTATACCGGAAATCTAAACAATGTTGATTTCATAGAAACTGGTGGTTGGTAGTGTTTACCAGAGGCTGAGAGAACAGGAAGGAGAACAGGAAGGAGAAATAAATGTGGAAAGTTTAGTTGATGGGTACCAAGTCACAGTGAGGTAGGAGAAATAAGTTCTGGGATTCTACTGTCCAGCAGGGTTATGATAGAGAACTGTAATGTACTATATATTTCAACCAAGATAGAAGAAAGAATTTTGAATGTTTCAGGGCAAAGACATAATAAATGTTGGTATCATGGATATGCTCATCCTCACTTAACCATTATACATACATAGAAGTATGAAATAACACAAAGTACCCATGTATATGCGATATAATTTTTAAAAAATGAAATACAGAGTGGTTGAAGAGAGGAAAAGCAGAGAAAATATTGTCAAGGATAGCTCATGTTAGCAAAGCCTCCAGCAGCTGTCAGAAGGTAGTTTGTCAGTGGATGCAGAGCTCCAAAAATGGTACCAACTAAAAATAATGATCTGAGACGTTAACAAACATTAAGTTTATTTGAAAAATAATTGAGCTCATCCTAACTTACTTTCCTAATGAAACAGTATCCAATAGTTACTGAGCTTATTTTGAAGGCAAAATCTCTGTTACAGCTAGCCAGTGTACACAGAATGAAGTCCAAATTCCTTGCTTTAACTCACTTCTCTGTTATTTCCAGTAATAAATTTTATATCCTGTATTTTATAAAACTCAGATGCTCTTATCTCTGAGATAGGTTCTCTATTTCTGAAATTTTACTCACTAAATTAGCTACTCAGAACTAATTTTTTTCCGTTCTTCCTCTTCCACCTTCCCAACTATGTTCTTTATTAAAATCGCTCTCAATTCCTATAATAAAACTTGCCAATTCTCCTTTAAACTCGCAAATACTTGGTACACTATGGTTACGGTCTGTTACCACTGATCTTCCGTAATACTGATTCTTGTTTGTGTATATCTGTAATATTCAGTTTTTTTCATTGCTGGAACAAAATGCCTAACACATAGAAATTAAAAGAGGAGAGGTTTATTTGGGCTGATGATTTCAGAGAGTTCAGTCTGTGGCTTGCTGGCTTTGAGGAGCACATAGCATGGCAGATGAAAACTAGTGGAGAAAAATGAAGGAGAGAGAAAAACAGAGTGAGAAGTTTTTCTTCCAAAGGCACGCCTCCAGTGACCCAGCTTCTTAGTATTTTCAGTCATTAACACATCATTGATTAATCCATTGATAAATATAGATACAAATTATCCAAGTCCCTTCAAAAAGAGCTCCTTCTGAAGATAAGATTTTCAGGATCCGTTTGAAATCTACACCATAATATCTTCAGTTAAAATATAGGTTTTGGGAATAGGAGATGTGTATTTCAGTCCACCACAGAACTCAAGAGGCTGCCTTGCATACTGCAGACTAATCTCCTCAATAAGTAAACCATTCATATTCATGGGCTAGAGTGACATATGCCTCTTGACCTACAAGACCTTGGATTAGTTAAATATCGTAGTCACACCATGAAGTGTGTGAACCACATGGTTATTATATTTTCTTGATTCTAATATTACATTTTTCTGATTTAGCTCTTCATAAATGTAGATGGATTTTACTGTTGATATCAAAGTAACTCAACAGCTTCTGGTCGGGAGAATTCACATTGATGCATTTATCATTATTCACACATGTGCATCATTTTCAGAGTAACTATTCATGATTTTTCACATCAGCTGAGTTATTTACCTGGCAAAATCCTAAAATGAAGATATCCTCAAAAATAGATAAAAATCAATGTGTTATTTAAATATCTTCTAAAAAGTCACACTGTATTTCAGTCTGCTGAAAAAGGTTGTCATTTATGGATATAATTCATTGCTACATTTCATATGGTGTCACTACAGAAGCTGACAAATATCTCACACTATATAATGGCGATTGTGCATAGTTGTTAGGCTGACAAAGGGTTATAAAGCCCAGGAAGTAAATATGTGTCAATCACTACTGACACACATTCAGGAAAATTTATTCAAATAGCAACATTATCTCACTTCTGCCACAGACTAGATGAGAAATATAAGGAAATCTTTAATAATCTTCACTGTGTTTCACAAGTGAAGATTACTAACTTTATAAGACCCATGGAATTAATTTCTGAGGGTAGCTATGGTATTACATGTTAGGAGTACCTTTCATGTGATATAAAGCTAGAACGGTGTATTTTAGCAGTGAACAAGGAAGGAACTTTGTTTGCAGCTCCAGTTTTGAAACATATTTTATTCTGACATTATGTGAACTGATTGCCAAATAACTCAGAAAAATATAAGATACAAACACAAAGAATGTGTAAATCAGATTTAATTCAATTCTCTCTTGATGTATATGTTTTAAATCTATGCACGTTTAAATTATTTTGTGATTTTTTAATACTTTTCAATCTATTACCATAAAAATGGCACATCTAAAATAGGGACATCTTTAAAAATGCTAATTTATATCCCAGTAACTCTGCTTCTTTCATTAAAGACCATTGCAAGATCTACAGCTTGTCACTTACACAGCGATGCCTGTTAGTGGACTCCGTTTTCTATCTGTTTTTTTGGAGACAGTCAAGTAAAAAACAGAAGCACTAAAACTGGCTGTATAATAAGGAGATGTGTAACTATAATTACATAGACTTCTCTCTTCTCCCTTCCCTAACTTTTCATTGTGTGTGTGTGTCTGTGTGTGTTTTTTTTGTGTGTGTCCAGAGAAATAGGAGAGAGAAATAGAAACAGAACACAAAGAGAAAAAAGGATAGGCTAGATTACTTTTCTAAAATACAAATGTTGTAATATTAGAGAAGGCGAATTACTTTTTGGCAAAATTTTATTTAGCAAATATTTCACTCATAAATTTGAGTGAAAAGAATACTAAATTCAGAACAGAGATCTTAATTTTTATTGACATCAAAGATAAAATACTTTTTCAGTGATAGCCTCTTATTTTGATCAGAGTAGACTTGGAAAATTATGGTTAAATTTCCTTATCTGTTGGTTTGAGCATTTTTACAGAGGTTTGAGGACAATTAGAGGCATGGTGCTAATGGTTCTGTTATTTTCTTCTATCTTTTCTGTAATTCAGCACTAGAAATGTTTCATATGTTTATTAGTCTTTCACCTGGTTGTTTTATAGATTTATATGCTAAGCTCACCATGAGTTTTTGGTAGACTATTCTTTGTTTCTGAAACAAAATTTGTTTCTCATTTTGTTGTAGTAATTCAGTAATCATTAATATGTTCAAGATGCATCTGCTATCCTTTTTCTGCCTGTTAGTTAAACTCTCTTTTCCCCGCTGAATTTTGTCTTAAAAACTGTATCAATATCCAACCTTATTGTATTACCTCATATTCTTTGATTTCATAGTTCTGTAAAAATCATTTACAGCAGTTTCTCAGAAACATGATTCAATATTAATTTTTAATCCATAAAATTCTTTTGAACAATTAAGGTATTATTTATCGACCCATCATGTTGGGAAGGTTTATTTTTCAAGTTGGAAGTGAGTACAATTTGATTATGAGCTAATAAATCTGTTGTAGGAATATTGCATTTTTCTGTCTTGAATATTCTCCCCTGGGCAGTAAATGATAATCAATTTCAGTGTGTCATTTATTTATTACAGAGAATATGCAATGTCCTTTTCATTAAGATGTTTTTAGGACTCCTGGTTCCAGTCACAATATAAAATTATATTTTGTTGAATATAACTTGATATGTGTTCTATTATACAGTATCAATCATCATAAGTGACTAATGCATAGAAACAAATTTAAATTTGCAATGTTAATATCCTGCTTTTCTTTTCTTCAAAAAAAATGTGAACATGCAATCATTTTTGTATTTCACTTGACAAATGGACTAAATAAAAGCAAACATTTTAATGAACTCAAATAGAGAAATTACGTTAGACTCATTATTCACAATTGAATATGTTTTTACTTCTCGTAAACTTCTGAGTTTCTCATAGTGACTGAACTCAGTAAAAATGTTGTTTACAGTTCTAATAATCTCTGGCTTTAAAAAGTATCCCAAAGTATCATCTGTTTGTAGAAGAAAAACTTACAAAGAACCTCAAGCAGGCTAATAATTTGATGGCATTTAAAATGTTTGTCTAGTATCCTTTGTATGTGTTAATTGGTAAAAACGAAGAATAAGAACCACCTGTGGAAGAATTGTTGCATTCTCATATTGCTTCAGCTGTGAAGAGAATTGTGTTTGGTGAAAATTCATATGTGGAAACCCTAATCCATAATGTGAATGTGTGTGGAGACTGAGTTTCTAAAGATGCAGGTAATTAAGATTAAAAAAGATCATAATCATAGTGTCCGTATGCCCCTCCCTGCCTAAGAACATAGAGAGAAGGTTCCACCTGTGAGCCAGAATCCAGGAGGAAAACCCACAACAGGTAGACAATGACATGCCCTGATCTTTTACCTTTGTACTCTGGAGCTGTAGGAAAATGAAATTCTACTGTTTCAGTCACTCTGGAATTTTGTTAGAGCCATCTGAGCTGAACTAATGAGGTCCTGGAACAATTCAGCTCTTGCAAACTTATCAGGACCATTAACTAGATTTACCTTCTTCAGGAAGATAGTCCTCGAATACTGGTTGTCATATGAGCTGCCATGTAACAAGGGTTCCTCCTTGGATATCTTCCCACCAGTATCCTGGCCTTTCCCTGCATTCAGTTTTCCCAAGCTCAGCATCTGCACAGTGATGTTTTGATGCACCTTGTTAGATAAGTGTTTTAGGTCCTGACCGGCATAGCAGAGTTGTGGTGCAGATCAGATTACACCATGTGTCTCTGTAACTGATCACCATGTCCACTCCACTGAGTACCAGTCCACGGGTTTGGGTCGCTGAATCAAATGTGGAAAATATTTCCTCCAGTTCCTGAACTAACAATGCCAATTTGCAGTATTTGAACAATGATCCTTTATCATAAGCAAAGTGAAGAGAAATAACACAATTTTATTTCGTGTCATTAGTCTCTGCCCCATTTTGGGTTATGTAAACCTCATACATTGCGTAAACTATTGGTCCTGTCTTCAAAAAGCCACACTTTGTCTCTCTTCTCCTTGAATGTGGATTGGCTACTTACTTTGTTTGAATGATAGAAAGCAACAAAACATTTGTGGTACTAAACCAGGGCTACAATAAACATACATACATTTATTTATTTATTTAGTGTTATGGTTTGTATTTGGATGTTACCCCAAGCTTCCTGCAGTCATGAAGGCAGCTGAGTCTGGCATTTGTGATTGGTTCATTGTCTACCTCTGGGGTTGATGGTGTGAATGCTGCACCCACCCAGGGGTGGGGAGCTGGCATACAATATAAGGGAGGGAAGGAGGTGGGCTTCTCCCTTTTTACCCTGCTGATTCTTGTCATTTGTGGCTGCAATGAGTGGGTGTCCCTTAGCCACACCATCCTGCCTTGGAGCTAGCTGAGTATGGACTGAAACCTCCAAAAACTATAAGCTAAATAAAACTTTCCTTCCTTCCTGTTATTTTGTCTCAGCAAGGAGAGATAAGTAACCAAGACAGATGGCGACTTCCTGTATATAGTCCAAATTGACTATGAGCTTGTGGCAATCCTTCTGCCTCAGCCTCCTGAGTGCCAGTATAACAGATGTGCATCCTCATGCCCAACCACAATAAGTCTGTGATCTTGTATTTTGACCTTGGCCCTCTTCAAGCACGGTGTGAGCAAGTCTGAGGTTGCCTGTGGGGTATGAGTAAAGGAGAGAAGCACTATTTGCTCCATCTGTCTCACAGGCAACTGTCTTAGGAGCAGAGGTATAAACCCAACCTAGGCCATGGGGTGACCGCGGTGCCCTAATGCCTCTAGCCAAGATCAATGGCTGGAGATTTAACTCAGCAGTATAAGCACCTGCCTGGCAAATGCAAGGTTGTGAATTTGATCTCTGGTGCCAAAGGAAAAAAAAATAAAACCAGTCAGCTCAGTGGAGCCTAAATTGTCACCTGAAAAACTATGAGCTGAATGTTTATTGTTTTAAGCTACTAAATTTCAGAGCAGGCATCTCTGTGCACATCTGTAATCCCAGCACTCTGGAGGCAGGAGAATCTCTGCAAGTTGGAGTCTGGGCTCAAGGCCAGCCTGCACTACACAGCAAGACACTGTCTCAAAAAATCCAAAATAAAATATATATTGGAATGATTTATTCCATACTATAGAATCATCTGCCTTTTCTGGATCAGTCTTCCCAGTCTTTTCTTTCTCCTTCCCATTAACTTTCAGAACTCAGCACTGATGACTGTCCAAGCCCCGTATTTTCCTTGACAGATTTTCAGACAGATAAGTTTAAGGCCATTGTCTAATCCTATAACCATCCCTGAAGCCAGGAATGAATCTCTGACTAGACTTTTGCCATATTGCTCTGTTCACAGAACCTGGTACCAAATTGAATTACTTGAACTAGAGAAAATTTTCTTTTACAAAATAAATGATGTCTACAGTGAACTTTTGAAAGTAATCTGGGCTGTATAAAGCAGCAGCCCCTAGACCTGTTTGGCTGTCTTCTCTCAGAGTTTGTATGTCAGCCTGGGCTTGTTGCCATATATATATCATGTCATCTGCTTTTCATCTCTCTTCAAACAAAAATATCAATTCTTTTCATACACTTTCACACAGTGCAGGATACCATTTGGGCCATCAGGTGTTTGCTGATCTAATAAATGAATTATAAGGTCTTAAACTTGGCAAGCATTATATGTTGTCTTCACAAACTTCAATTTATTTATATTGTCATATGTGTAAAAAGGACACATAGAAATGAAGGGAATGTGTCAAGTAAAGATTATCTTTAGAAGTATTCTAAAAAGCACAAATATTTATGGCATCAAGAGAGTCTTAGAAAAGAATATTCCACATGTAAGAAACCTGGCAATGTGTATTTTTAAGGTCCTGACAAGTCAGTGCTTTGTAACTTCCAGAAGCCTCTGGTTCCACCCTTATGTACACATTGTTATTGCTCAAACAATAGACTCTACACTGCAGAGAGTAGCATGATCTTATTATAGTGCTTGGAAATTAAATACAATAAAGCCAAACTTTTAAGTCTAGGCCCTTAAAAGTGATGATAATAAAAATACTATCCTCGTTTTTTATTTCCTTTAAATTACCCTCATTTCTTTGTAAACCCACTTATTAATGGAATTTAGTGATATTTTATTGTCTGTATTACTTCTGTTAAAAATGAACTAGACTGAACAAAATGCTTCAATTTCATTGATTTTTCTACCTCAAATATTGAACAAATTCACGGAACAATCCTTGGACATCTCTGATATTAATGGGCAGCTGAAATAACTAACTCAAAAGTTCTTGAGAAAAATGAAATCTGCATTGCCAATTTGTGTAAGCCTTTCATACTTAAAAGCTCTATGTCCAGTGGTTCTGTTTCACTTATGGAGGGAACTATATTTCTGAAAAAAAACTAAAATTGTAATGTTTTTATTCGGAGAATAATGAGACATTAAAATCATCTGGGAGGTTATCCAGAGCTCTAACCCAGTACAATTTTGCTGTAAATTCCCTCAATCATGCTAATATAAGTTCTTTTGTATAGCATCTTCTACAAATTTCAAACATAGAATCAAATTTCAAACACAGAGAGAATCATCTTATACAAATTTCAAACAAAGAGTGAAAACACATATACCACTGCCTATATATTTCAATTAATATTTTGCTACTGCTGAATTCTGACATTTCCACTCTATGTATCATTCCACCTTCATCTTTCATCGATTTTAATCTGTGAATAACAGTACACTAAACCCTTTGGCACACACATTCTTAAGTAGAAAATGTGGATTTACAACTCTTCACATTGTGTGATTATCACTACATAATGAATTATTATTTCTGTTTCACAAACAAGTCAAGTTCTTTCTAGATGTGGGTTTACATGTTTCCCTTTGATTAGAAAATTTACGTTCTCCAGTTTTCACTAACCATAAAATACCTGCTTGTACTTCAAATCTCAGCTCAAATTTTGTTTTTATTGCCCTCCTGATTCCCTCAGTCTGAATGAGACACACCTCATACTGTTCCTCAAGACAAACTGTTGTGCTCAGTGATGAACTCAGTATTTGTTAATTGCTTTTTTCATGTGGGAGTCACCCAGTGGATTGTAAGCTTCTCAGTGTTTTGTCACATTCATGTCACCAAACTCAATACCCATTACACTGCTTCTGAAACACACTTGTCAAATATATGCATGAAAACATGACAAAACTTATTAAAAAAGAGCAATAAATACATTCAAGAGCCATACAAGAGTGGAAATTGAGTGCTGTTATAAAGTGGATAATCTTGATTCCTTTTGCTTTTTCAAGATATGTCCATACGTGTTTGTACAAACCTCAGGTTTTTCTTTGATAGCATTAGTTATTAGGACTGCGCCATTTTCTCATCTTCTCTAAAATCTTTTTCCCCATTGTCCTTTAACACATATCTCTACAAAAGATTATGAATTTATTTACAATCAAAAGGGTGAGGAATTACAAAGTGAGACAAAGAAACTAATCTCAAACATGAAAAAAGCAAATTAAAGAAAGGAAAAATTCCCTGTGAGTTAGTAACACCACACTTGTCAAGTCTATTCTGAAACATTCCAACAGAATTAATGTTTCAAAATTAATTCATCCACTTTTGGAAAATAAAATGCTAAGTTAATGCAGTGTTGGCAGGTTATTTTCATCATTTCCCAAGTATTCTATCAATAAATATACAACAGAAAAACAAGGAATCATACTTCATGCCTCCTTCCATAAATATGTATCTTTGTTTTTCATACAGAGGACAATTATCTGGCATGAAAGTTTCCAATAATTTCTTTCTTTTAATTTTGTTTTACTTTTATCTGTACATTTTCTCAGCACACTACATTAACTGTAGGGAGTTGGTATATGGACTAGCACATTTTATTTTTTATTTTTCTACCTTCTCTCCACCTCTTTTGTTTTTCCAGCATCATATTTATTTATTAATAAGGGCTCATGAAGTTAATTGTCATATACACAGGTTGAAAACTGGATTAATAGGCATGAGAACACACAAAACATGTAAGTGTGCTAAGTCACAGTTCACTGTGAGATACACTGTGTGTGCTGGATTTCAATACTTCCTGTCTTCCCATTAGCTGTCTTTTATTTTTTGTGTGTGCATGTGTGTGTATGTCTTACGTTTTTCATATGAGAGGAAAACTGTGATATTTAAGCTTGAGTGTCTGAGTTATTTCACTTAACATGTTCTAAAGATAAATCATTTTGCTGCAAATGACTCAAGTTTATCTGTCATTATGACAGAATAGTAGGCCACTGTGTAATATATCTTTGTACTCATTCATCTTTTGATGGAAATGGAGGCTGTTTCCAAGATACAGTTAAAATGCATTGTTCTGCTTTAAACATGGGTATGCATACATCAATGTGGTGTGATGTCTTTAACTCTTGGGGGAAGATGCCTACAATGGAAATAGCCGGGTCCAGTGGAATTTCCATTGTTAGATTTTGAGGAATCTCCACATTGATTTTCATTGTGATTGTATCACTTGATACTACTACCAATAATGGTGAGGTGTTCCTGTTTCTCTTCAGGCTCACCAGCATTTTTATGGGTCAATTTCTTTCTGATAACCATTTTTTCTAGAGTGAGATGGTATTTCACTGCTGTTTTAATTTTATCTTCTGCAAAGACCAGTGATGTCAAACATCTTTTTCATGTATTTATTGGCCATTGGTATTTCTTATTCTGAGAAGTGTCTATTAATATCAGTTGACTATTTTTACATTTAAGTCTTTAAATTTGGGAGGATCAAATTTTTCAAGTTCTTTATATATTTTAGCTAATAGTCCTTTGTCTGAGGTGCAGTTGGCAATTTTTGTTCCCATTCCATAGGTTGCTTCTTTTCTCTATCGATGTCTTTGTTTGCTGTACAGAAGCTTCTTCATTTGATGTGATCTCACGTGTTGATTCTTGGTCTTATTTGTTTTCTTGCCATGAAATAGACTGAACTCACAATGGATAAAAGATCTAAGCATTAGAACAAGAATATTTAATCTACTGGGAGATGAAATAGGCAAAACTCTTAGAGACATAAGCATAGGCAAAGACTTTTCTGAACATGTGCCAATATTTTCCATACAGATCCCATTAATTTAAACTCTAAACTCTTAAGTAAATTTAAATACTATATTTATGAGAGATTTAGAGTGTAGATTAGCATTTGAAGATCTTTAAGATATTAAATTGTAAAGAAACCACTTTGTTCTTGCTAACATTTCTCAACTTTCTAAGCAAGCAATTCCTGGTTTTATTTTTTTGCATTAACTTTTAAAGAACCGTGTATTATGATCTCATGTTAATAGCTCCTATTCATAGTTCACAATTACATGAAACAATCTGAGAAGTGCCATACTTATATTTGATCCATTCGTATGCAGCGTATTGATCTCAGAGCAACGATACATTCACATAACCAAGTGAAACCATATGCTCATTTTTTAAAAAATAAGCATGTTTGCAATCTGAAGTCAAAGGGTTTATAGGTGGTTTCATTTTTTGTAAAATACTAATGCTGTAATAGTTTGGTTAGCATGTCCTGTAAATCCATACTGTTCAGTCCTGCCTTGTGTTACTTTGGCATTGCCACTTTTACAGTGAAGTTTATATTGTAAAATGTGTCTTGCTTGGAAGGAATTCTTCATTTCTGAAAGAAAAAATATTTTGTTCCTGTAATACAATTCAAATTTCTTAAAATACATCATATTAGTTATCATGAACATAGAATATAGAAGGACTTTATGTTCCCATTTGGTATGCTCAGATCTTTCTTCCTTATATTACCCATGTGTATATGATATTTTTGGTAACGTATAAATTATAAACAGTCTCTGGTTTATCTTTTCAAGAGACAAAATCAATACTTTAAAAAAATTTTTGAGCCGTATATGTTGTATTATAAACAATAATTCCTGAGAGGTGTGCCCCAGATTTTTCAAGCAGGCATGAGTAATTTTTTAGTCTGTTTCTCAAAACTGAAATAATTTGGTTGAAATATGTGAGAATTTTTTAATACAGATATGCACAATAGATAGAGGGCATTTTGTTTTGATAATTCCTGGCAAGGTGTTGGAACTATGAAGTTTTTAATAAAGTGTGAATGATTCTAAAACTGTCATTACTGAAAATTGCCATTATTATTTTCTAACCATTCCCTAACTCAGTGATATACAGCTTGTCAAAAGTTCTCCATTTAGGTTAAAATTAGTTGCATTTCAGTCAAAGAACTTAAAAGAAATTATGATAAATGCATCCTATTATATAAAAGCACAAATTGTCCTTTTTTAGTATTGAGATATTTTTATTCTCTATCTTGCCATGAAAATCTGGTTTAAATTACATATATTTTAGAAGCTAATTGGGTTCTAACTATCGGGAAAAAATCAGCTTAATAGTAAAGAATTGTAGAATTTTTAAATAATTTTTAAACTTGTCAAGCAAGTTTAATCCTTGTATTTTGCACAGGATAAGAGAAAGCTAGGAATGCACTTTGGTTAATTCAAATAGGCGAATAGTCTTCTAGGAATCAGACAGTCATAGTCAAACGCTATCAGAAACCCTGTTTTGTAAGGAAGACTTTGAAGCATTTTCCCATAAACCTGCTAAGACAATGTTGATATAAGAAGCTAGTACTTTCACTTTAAATTTGAATTAAAACTTTTTTCTTACAATGATAACCAGTTCAATTATCCCAAAGAGGAAAAATCCACACCCACATAAATACTATATTTTGAAAGACACTGGGAATGAAGAGAAACACGGTAATTTATTGTAAGTTTGCATTAAGAAAGGAAGTAATTCAGCTTAGTAATTTAGTCCTAATTCTGGACTGAGGTTACCTTGATCCCAAATACCAATAAACGTCAATGCTAAATTCTCTTTGGAGGAAGATTATTTGATCTTAGCTGGAAAACTGTCATGTTTTTCCAAATGTAATTTTGCCTTTGCAATGACTGGCAAAAAAAAACAACAAGCCAGCAATAAAAATCTAAGATCCATGAAGAGTCCAGGCAGTAGAAAGAATAAAGAATAAATGAAACCAAAAGAAAATATTGCCTAGGAGTCTTGCCTGTAATCAACTTTATTAGTTATTCATTTTAAAAGCCTTTGAACCTGTAATCAAAAACTTTTAAGAAAAATCCACATGGCTATATTTACATCACTGCATTCTGTGGACAGTCTAGAGAGATATTTACATAGATTTCTCAAGCATAAAGTAAAACATAATGTATTTTCTTATTTTCTGAGCCAAGTACAATCTTACAATTTCAGGAATGAAAAATTGTAAGATTTTCACTCATAAAAATAGGCATAACACACCTTCAAAAGTCAACTCAATTAATCTGAAGAGTATAAAATTATAATAAATTACAGACAAACTCAATCTATTCAAGGAATTTCAGATAGGAGTGGGAATTAAACATTGATCAATGCAATCTATATTAACACAAAGAAAAAATATTTCAATTGATCCAGATGAAATATAAAATAGGACTAAACAATTCTTATTAATTTATTATGACCAAATTTGCCTTCAAAATCAAAAAGTAAGGCTCTCAAACTTATACAAAATGGAACTATGTTCTAAGCTAATGAAAATTTCTGCTTTGAGAACAGAAACTGGACAAGAATCTCTGGCAGTACCAACTATATGTTTTACAAGGAATGGATTTATAAGCTATTTCACTGAATGACATTTATAATATTTCAATGATTTATTTAGTATGAAATATAAAAAAATTGATGGCAGAAAATCCTGGCTCTACAGGTAATGCTGTGAAAAAGACCATTAATTCCCCAAGAAAACTGATAAGAAACTACAAGTTGTGCTTAACATTAATGAGCCACAATTTTGTTACTATCTTGTCAATCTTTTTATCTATCATTTGATTCCATAGAGTATGTAATATTATCATACTTTGTAATAAAATATCCATAACTATAAAGACAGCACAATATTTTCCTAATTTTACCTGAAATTATATAGCCTAAAAGACATTTAACATAATACAATGAAGTGCTGCTTGCATTCTGGAAGGTAGACAATTTCCATCTATAATATGATTAAATTGCAAAGCACATCTCTCACATTTTGCTTACACCCTACCAAGTATGCTTAATCAATTAATTAGTGTTAATTTTCTTCTAGGTACTAAACAGTTGCTGCACATTGGCACTTTGATGTTTGCCTCTGGCCATTCCTGATTGTGACTCTCTACTTTTTTCTTGCCTTGTTGTTTGAATTCTGCCTCCTCACTTAAATCTTTGTCTTTGACTGTGATTAAGACACTTCGTGTGACCTTGACACAGAAAATCTTACCACATTACTCTTCCTAAAAGTACTTCCACGAGGCGGAACCTGTACTGTGCCTCCGACAGTGATCTATGTTTTCCGCTACTGTGTGGTGACATGGATGTGGTTTGTTCCTCAAGGGTTCACATAGAGGCATCTTGTTCCCAGGAGGGCCACCTTGGGAGGTGGTGTGGAACCCTAAGAGGTGGGGCCTAGTGAGAACCTTGCCTCTCTCAGGCAGCGGCCCTTAGAAGGGACTAAGGTAGCTCCCCTAAAACCCCTGCACTCTTGCAAAAGCGAGGTCTCCTGTGAATGAGTTCAACCCCTGAATTGTGTTCTCTGGTTTCCAGACTCAAAGTGTGGTGTCTTCCCCACCACGTGCATTACTGCAATTGCAACATTGCCCCCTAATTTCCTCATCAGACCCCAACAAGCCAAAGCTGGGGTCATGGCATTGAAACTAACTGTGAGCTAAATAAGCCTCTTTCCTTATAAAGTAACCCAGCTTCCAGTAGTTTGTTATAGAATGATGAGCGGACTAATATAATTCCAAATAAAATATTAAAAAAAGAAAGACTTGTCAAAACCCTAGTCCCATTTCTTCACTTTTCTTTTTTCTTTCAACCCCTTCCAATTGGTCATCACTAAGTAAATCAAGGTCGGTCAAATTTTCTAAGTCAAATTTGCCAATTCAATTCTGACAAATCCAGCAGGTTATCATAATTTCATACTACATTAACCTCTTTGGAGCATTTTCAGTGTTGGTCACTCATTTATTTAGTGACCTTTAGCACTTCAATCTCCTGGAAGGACACTGTAACCTTTAAAAGCTTTTACTGTCTTGTTTCTTCTCTTCTGTGCTTTTGGATGGCTGGTCCTCTTCAGCATCTTAGTGCTGGATGTATCAATGTTCAGTCTTAACCTTGCTCCAGTTTGTGTCTGTGTGGGCATCTTTGCCAGTTCAAAGGACTTAATATCATCTCTGCACTGATATTTAACAAATTTACAGCCTGCACCATGACATCTCCATTAACAAACAAATAGACACTGGAACTGCATCTTGCTGGCTATCTCTCTATGCACTGGCATTTATGAACTCTGCATGTTTATCCACACTGTGCACGTGAAAACACACACACACACACACGTGCACACACACACTTGTTCCTTTATAAAAAGTCCAATTCAGATAAAGTGAGACCATCTTCACCCAGGGGCAGAGCCAAGGCTTAGCTGTCATCCTTTATTCCTCTCATCAACTTTTCTTCAGATATTGGCCTTAAAATAACTCTCTCCATCTTATGTATCACTCTCATCACTTATTTTGATTTATCATTATATATTTACCATTACTTGAAATACAAATATGTAATTAATAGTTTATTAATGCTACTGTATAGAAAGGTATGCAAGGGCATTATATTTATGAGCACGGTCTCAGAAACTTTCTAGCACAAGAAAATAAACTTTTAGAAAGAATAAATGTATATATAGTGGAGTTTTAAGCAGGTAAGTCTGTGAGCAACATTCACTTTGTCAGTCAAATTCCGCCTTCCCCTCTTCTCACACTCTCTTATTTGCAGAGAAAATATTGCTTTATCCTTCACTCGTACCAAAATTGTCTGTCCCGATACTTTCCCAGGCTTCCTCAGGATATTTTATTTGTACATACCCTGCCAGACTTCTATGGTAGTTTGTGAAAATCTCCCCCTCCGCACTATTGATTCTGTGTCCTGTAATTTGATATTTTCATATCTTTTGGACCCTTGGCTCATATGTTATTTTAGAGCAATATATGTTTTTTTCTCCCATTTTCTTGGCACTCAGAAGACATTGATGGAAATATATGTGGCAAATAGATAAGATTTTAAAATATTTTGTATCAAGATTTATTAGAAAGACCCATAAGAAACCCATTCATTATAGAGTTTGTTTTTCAAGGAAGTTAACTAGGTTCCTCTCAATACTCCCTGATGGATATATATTACTTCAGCTCATAAATAATGCTTCCACATTCCAAAAAGGGTTTGTCCTTTACTCTGCCAAGAGAGGAATTTCTTCATAGTTTCAAAATGCTAATTTCTGTCTGAAGATGATTTCTGAATAAGATAAAGTACTTCGGTTTATTGCAGGGCAAAGCAATACGTTCAGAATTCCATTAAGTTTAAAAACATGAAGAGTGTTTTTGTCTGAGTTGATCTTTTCCACCATAACAAAATTCAGCTACTTGACTAATGATCATTGATAATTTGTCTATAGTTGATGTACACTTATTAGTACAATAGGAGCAAATAGTAAGCATATGAGATTATGTAAAATTTTCACAAGTAGCTTCCTTGTATAAAGTATAGAATGTGAAAGTCCGTATTATAAGATGCACCATGAAAGTTCCAATTGTAGAACAATAGGCAAAAAGTATCAGTATTTTACGAGGAGGAAATTTTATTATCTTATTCCTTATATTTCTGTAGCACATTGACTATTTGCTTAGTTTACATGGACAATTTCTTCATTCTTTTCTATGATCTTTGATCTAGAGAAAGTTGCTTATTTTTCCATATGATATATAAAAATTCTATTCAAATTTAGCTCAAACAATAAGATCCATCTCATGACTATTTCTTGCCTCACTGTTCAATAGATGGACGGTGAGTTCTTGGCCCCTACCCTGTGATAGCTGAGCCAAGGGTTACTTCATTTCCTGAAAGACTTTTTCTATTTTGTAGTTTTATTTTCCAACTTGACAAGCTTTAAGATGACAACTAGAGATATCTCATTATTTTCCCAGATGTTCTAGAATTTCAACTTCCCTTGTTCTTGAAAAACAAGGTCCATTTTGTATGAAAAGTGTGTGGCTAGTTGGAACTTGCAAGATTTTTAAAAGGTCTATTTTGTTTTGTGTTTACCAAGTTTACTACTAATGAAGGTATTGCCATTCATTACTTCTTATTTGCTTTCTTGTGTTTCTTTTTTCAACATGGTTTAAGAAACATGGGAGGATCATTGTTGAGCTGGTGCCAAAGTTCTAAATTAAAAAATGTGTAGTTCCTAAAAATAGAAAATGAGAGTCATAGACATAAAATAATTAGAATTCATCACACACACACACACAAAAAAAACAGGTCCTGGAAGCTAAAAAGATGCGATCATAAGTGAGACAGTGTAGTGCTGGACTGTACAGCTACATTTTCACCCAGTAAAGGGTACACGAACAGAAAACGCACCCAGATCCTGAAACAAACACTGAAAACCCCCAGAATCTATTCTAGTGTGTTACTTCCCCTAGTATGGATGAGCTTTTGTTTTCTGCTTGTTTTGTATTGTGTGCTATACCCTCCTCATTTTCTTTAGTGACTTCAAAATGCTCCCTGAACAATGGTAGTTATTTAAAAAAAGAAAAAACGTCTAACTCATCTTTGTTAAATTAGACATTTAATGAGCATGATTTAGGAATATTGACTGTTTTGGTTTGTATTATTTTGCTTAGGTTTGGTAAAAAAAAGCTAGAACTTTTTTTTAATATTACAAAAAATTAAATCTTAAAGTATGAGACATACAACTTGAGGAATACTTGCTTAAAATAATAACAGTTTAGTAGGGAAAAGTACTAACTTTGGAGACCACATAGAGACTGGCAGATGCTTATCAAACTATTGTATCTAAGGACTTTCAGTTCCATGTATAGAACAGATATAATGATATATAAAAAGTGATTATTTTGAGAATTATTTTGAGAATTAATTATTTTGAGAATTATTTTGAGAATTAAATGAAGAAAACTCCTTGATTACTTGTTCATCAAGATTTATTTGAATTACCTTATTTGAATATTATTATCTCCTATAAACTTTCTTATGCATGTTGGGAAAATAGTTGTAGAAAAAGCTATGGTTTCACCTATGAATTTCATTAAATTAAAACAATTCTTTAAAACTTAAAATACTCTTCACTGAAGAGAGATTTTTTTGATGTTAAGCTACACACTGGGCATTTTATGTGTGGTTCTCTTGGTTTCCACAGAGCATAAATTTTAAAAGAATAAACAGTTCTCCAGATTTTTCATTTAGAGCTTTGTCCTCTGAAGTCCTTTGATGAATATTGTATTTATTGCCTCTGATGTCAACCCATTTAAAATACAAAGCTGCTTTAACTACCTCTTTCAACTGAGGTACTAGAAATCTTCAGAGGACAGGAAGCACAAAATAGTACGATTTCCATTCAACACACAATTTGTAGATTTAAAATTTCAGGTCTTAATGAAAAGTCATAAAATCCTACAGTACTGACCAAATAGATTTGCTAGAACATTAAATCCCCCATGAATCCTCCAGTACCACTTTCAACACAAGTTAAAATTGCAAATCATAAATACTGAATGCTTTCTTCCTTAACGTAAGTTGACTGTTGTAACCTTGTCTGGAGAGACACTCCACTTAGAGGTCTGTAACATTTTCATTAGCGGCTCTATCTCTAAGGGGTTGGCGAGGCAGCTGTTTCTGTTTGCAACGGACTGAAAATGCTTATGCTGGATTTTATACTTCTTTAAGTCAGCTGCTTCTGTAGCCGTCTTTGGGTCTTGAGTTAAACACAAATGACGATTCTTTGGTTTTCAATTGTATTTTCCATTGAAAAATATATCTTTATGAATATATTATCTCTAAAGCCTCTGTCTTTTACTAGAGGGGATTGGTTCTCCATATAGATATACATTCACATATGTGTATATATACATGTGTAGTGCATATATCTATATCTATCTCTCTCTATATATACATATATCTGCGTGTGTGTGTTTATAAATGTGTAAATTTGTATTTGAAAAGAAGTGCTGTTTTCTCAAAGTCTAGACTTCTTTGTTATAGAATGGGACATGGGTTTAAAAAAGGGAAAGAAACAAGTTTTTAAGTACATATGCCTACTCTGCAAGATGAATGTAAACTTCATGTACAGAAAACGTAAACACATAAAATTAAAAGGAAAAGGAAAAAGAAGAGATACAAAAGAGAAGTGACTCTAAGGAAACATTTTGCCAAAATTAGATGGATATATTTTATGTTATAAGTGATTATTTGGGAATAGAAATGCATAAAATTGTGCTGAACATTACAGAAAATAAATGTATGCCCTTTTGAGAAGATAATAGTAAATTTTAAATTAAAATCTGAAAAGATCTTCAATTAATTTCCCTTTTGAGTGGGAAGAGTAGAGTCCCAGTAGCATGAAGTATGCTTAAAATGTACAAAAGTCTAAAAGGTTCTGAAGAACACTGCTACTTCACAAAAGCAATGACTTCACATGGTAGGAATATGTAACATATATGTTTGAATGTGGTGCAGTGTTAATGAGAAAGCAATTTTACTCCTATGTTAAATGCATTAGCTTAAATATACTCTGTCTGAGCAGCTCACAAGATTCCAGGGTGGCACCTATATCTGTGACTCCTGTTCCACCACCATGGGGAAGTGTCTTGAAGCCTATGTCCAGCCATTGACCGATGCAACAGGACAGAAATGCTGAATGTCTAGTGGGCCCATTGACTGAATAAGTGGCCCATGATTTTATTGATGAAGTCTTGCATGATTATGTTAAGATATCTGCTATGTGGGACAATATCCATCTTCCCTTTTCCACTGGTTCCTTACTTTCTGAATTTAGTAAAAAACAAAAAATAAACTAAACCTCAGCAGCTTAGAAATTTTGTATCGATTACTTACTTAACATTCACCAGCCCATGAAATTTAACAAATTCAGGAAGTGAAGCTCAAAAATATTATAATACCTTCATTCTAATTCTATTTTCAATTCCACTAATGCTAACACAGTGTCACATATAGGTTAAAGAATAATTAGTTTCTGATGTTGTCTTGTGCAGACTGTAGTCTAAGATTACAGCAGCATCAAATAAACCATGGTCAGGTGATTCAAGTTATTATGCCACGCTGCATACATTTTAAGTTATATGATTTTATATAGCATATAAGAGGCCTGTAACGTAATGCAGCCTTTCTTAGTCAACTTTTGGCAAGTATTCTTCTAAAGCTAAGTGGCCATTTTATATAGGTGATTATTGGGAACAGAAATATATTCTGTCATATTAAACACTATAGAAAACAAATTGGTACCTATTTTCAGAACATAACAGACTTCTACCAGTGTTCAGCTACAGGGGATGTGCAGTTTTCTGTCCATTTATATTTGAATATTTGAAGACTTACATCCCTACTGTAGCAGGCTTCATTCATTCCTATATAAATGAATATATGTAAATAATGTAAACAAAAAAGTACATAAAAACAGTGTAAAAAAAAATAAGTAGCTCTTGATTTTTCCTAGGCATTCTGCAATGTGATGCCACCTGAAATCTTTCCCTTCATTTATCAAGTAACAGCTTAATTGTTCTTTTTATTTCATTCACTGAAATACTTGAAATTCTAATACATTCTGTCTTATCAATTCAGAGAAAATAACAACTTTGGCAGTGAGTCTAAGCAGAAGCAATTGGATTTACAGGAGTTCTTTTAAGACTTTCATTTACCTGATAGATAAGTGGGAAAGACACTCACTGGGTCCCTTTTGTCCCATCCTCTTCACCTGCTTCCGACACAGGGTGGAAACCCTCTGACCATAAAGTTCACTTCTTTAGCATAAGTAATGTAATTCACTAGTTCTCTCTGTTACCAAGTGGCTCTTCCCTGTGCTTTGCGGTCTGATCAAGGGCATGTCTGAATGCCTTCTATCTGAATTGGAAATGCTGGGTTCTTGAGATCACTCCTTGTCTTCACATTCCAGGTGATCTGTATTATGGCTGCTGGCTTTGCCAGTGTTAGGCTTTCTGTGCTCAGCTCCAGATAGAAACTAGTGACAATGAGGCTGTATAAATGTGTAGGAGCTTTGACTATGTGTACACATTTTTCTAAGAAGGAGCTTCTGCCATAGTGTGTGTGTGTGTGTGTGTGTGTGTGATGCATGTGCATATAAGTAACACAACTTCTTTAGTATATATTTTATGCAGATAAGGTATATGCATTAATTCACCTATTTCATTAAACTTTTCTCTTCTTATTGTCTTTCTTTGGTATTGTGTTAGCTTATAACAGAAATCCAAAAGGCTTCTGCATTCTCTAGTATTAATAATGTCTGCTGGAAGATGTTGTTTAGTTTGAACTAGTATAGTTTTATGCTAAACTCTATTTCCTGCTCACCCTCCTGCTATCAAATCCACTCTTAACTAGGTGCTCAGTAGAAAGAATTTAATCAACCAATTTATTAAAAGTGTTAATTACTCATAATTCAATTAAATATTAATATGTTCTCATAGTACATGACTTAATGTTATTACTAAAAATAATTCTAGAAATTATAATATACTCAGTGGGGATAAAGACTTAAATTTTCAAAGAATTAGTTGGAAAAAATTAAGGTAATCACTCAACTACATGCAATTTGTACTTGCAGCATCCTGGCAGTATTTCCATCTTCCCTTTTAGCTGTTTATCCTGCTAAAAATGGGCTATTATATTTATATTCATGGCAAACAAAAATTCAGAATCCATGTCTTTAACTTATTCATATGGCATCTCCATCAAGTTTTATCCTTTCTGGGGTATGCATGTCACAATTTAAGAAACTCTTCTTTATAGAGTGAAGATCTGGTAAAAATGAGAAATCAAGAAACTCAGGGAAAAAGGCTTAAAAGAGGTATTAGATACATCTCTGATGGAATCATACACACATACACACACACTCACATACACACATGCACTCACACACACATTCCATATGATGCCACATATAAATAAAGAAAAATCAAAGTAACAAAAATGTTTAAAGATTATGAAAGTATAAAGGGAAACTAACGCAGTGCCTTGATTACTTTCTAGTCTGCTGGGACCAAATATCTAACAACCATAACTGAAAAGACAGAGGTTTATTTTGGTTTACACTTTCACTGCATGATTGGCTGGATCCAGGGGAGAAACACTAGTAGGAGAAAGAATGGCAGGGGAAATGATCCATAGCAAATCCATAGCAAATAGGAAGCAGAATGCAAAGGGAAAGGCTTAGGAGGGAGCTACACTCTTTTAAATCATTCCCAGTGACTGGCTTCTTCAAGCCTGCTCCCACCTAACGGAAGCTTCAACTATGAATTCTACTTTCCATATTGATAATAATAACTGGCTTTATTGAATTGATCTACTCACAAATAGAGCACTCCCAGATCTAAACACCTCCAGAAGCCTCAACTCTAAATACTTGAATTTCTGGGGTATAATGCAGATCTAAAGCATAACACAGAATAACATAGCCAAGTTGGAATGTGACTACAGTCGACAGGTCCAAGTGATCGTTCAAAGTGATTGCCATATAAAACTGCAACACAGTGCCTTCTGGTTCATTCATGTTGTGAATAACAAGTTTCCCTCCTTTTGAAAGACTAAGTATCTTCTCATTTTATACATATACAGCATTTTGTATTCATTCAGGTTTGATGGATGCTCAGTGTTATGGTTTGTGTCTAGAGGTTCCTCCAAAGTCTCATGTAGTCACAGAGTGTTTTGGGAGGTGGTTGAATCTGGAGTGTGCAATTGATTTCTGAAGCAATGCAGGGATTAAGGATGCTGAGATTAAGTGTGAGTGATTTCTTGGATCAGTTCACTGATTGGATTGGCACTGCCCTAATCCCAGTAGACTGGATACAATACAAGGGACAAAAAGGATTCCACCTCCCTCTTTTCCTGGCTGCTTTTGCCGTCTTCTTCCACATTAGCTCTTGCCTTCTGCCATGTGCCACTCTGTCTTGGAGCCAGCTGATTATGCATTGAAACCATGACACACTGTGAGCTAAATAAACCTTATTCTTTTTCACTTTGGGTGTTGGTTATTTTGTTTCATCAAGCAGAAAAGTAACTAAGGCACTTACATTGATTAAGTACCTCGGCTATTATTAATGAACATAGGACACAGATGTTTTTTTCTCACATTTCTAGTTTAAGCTCTTTCTCATACATATCCAGCAGTGGAATCATAGGATACAGTTACTTTTACTTTTTGAGAAATTTCTACATTATTTTTCACATGGATGGCACTAATTTGCATTCCTATTAACAACATGCAAGAAGATTTTCAACATCATTTACGACACTTTTCTTTTGATCATTTCATCATGGTCATTTAAACAAGTGTGAAGTGACATCTCACTGGAATTTTAGTGTGAATTTTTCTGATGATTAGAAATCTTGAGCATTTTTTATATATCATTGGCCATTTCAAAGTCTACATCTGTAAAATGTCTGTTTAGGTCCTTTTATAAATGCAATTTTACTTCCTATGATTCAGTTATTTAAATTTCTCATATAATTTTGAAGTTAATACTTTGTAAGAAACACAGGTTTCAAACATTTTCTTCCACTCCTCGCATTGTCTCCTTGCTTTGCTAATTGTTTCTTTGGAATTGCAGAAGGTCTTTACTTTGAGGCAACCTCACTTGCTTGTCTTGGTGACTGCTTTTAAGCTCAGATGAACTGACCTGTACACACATATGAATGATTTTACTTGTCATTTGAATGAATATGTAAATAAACTCATTAATTAAAATGAACACCAGCACTTTATAGTGCTGGACTGTGGGCTCAAAGTGCCTGGGTGGATAGAGGAGCAACGCAGGGAACTACACACTGGCTTTGGTGATTCATTGATTGCGGATCATCATCCTGATGTGGTGTGAAGGAGAAGAACGTATTTGGACCCCGGAGCTAAAATAGACAAGATTATTATGTCACTTCAGTAATAAAATGAGGACAACGGCAGCTTAGATCACTGCCATTTCTGAGGAGATCTGAATTTTTTGAAAGTGGCATTTCACTTATTTGCTGCAAGTATGTTTGATGGTTTGACGCTGACAACTGTCAGTCTGTGCCTTGTGTCTCCTCGGTGACCCCTGTGCTGTGTGTTTTCTGTCCTCTCTATCCACAGGCAACCAAAGCGCAGGGAGGCCTCGTGAGAGCACAGCTTGCTGTGACGCCCTTCTTCACTCTGAGTCCGGAGTGAAGCTTGAGAATTGGTTTTTATAGCAGGTTCTTAAGTGATGCGGCGGGTGTTTGGAAAATTGTATGCAGGATACAAATTTCTGTGACAAAAACGGAATTTTTTTTCCCCACTCACCTAGGTAAAAGCACAGGTCATGTTCAATTCTGTTCCACTGAGAACGAAAAAGTAGAAAAGAATCACTTGCATAATTATGTTGGAGGAGTGGACAGAAAATAAACGCCATTTCACTTAGTGCTAAACTATCGTCCACCGTGCTGTGGAGTCATTCCATAGCCAGATTTCTGTGAAAAACTGCTCACCTGAACAATATTCTTTTGCAGGAGCCTCCTTTAGAAGTTTTTTTTTTTTTTTTTTTCCTTCTGGAGAGGTGGACTTTGCAGTTTGCAATTGATGCTCTATATTTATCTAAATGGACAGAAACTTCGCTTTTGGATAATAGAAATTAACATACATAAATATACATTGTGCATTTGCAGAACCCTAGGAAAACAAGAGAAATTCAGTTCTTACTTTAAAAAAGTAATTATTGCTAGCCTGTTGTATGATTAATTCATGGTTTATATCGAAGTTCTCTGTTCTGTTCATGCTAATTCATGATTAACATGTTCGCCGCTGGATGCCCTCTGGCGCGGCGGCCCACAGGCCTGGGGCGGAAGGCGCCTCTCCTCCGGCTTCTCCCTGGCCCACACTCGCTCTGCAGAGGTTGCTTCTGTAGAACTCCGCTGCCCTGAAGATAGAAAAAAAGTAATATGTTTCGTGACATGAAAATTTAGGCACTCAAAAAGAAAATAAGAACAGACTAATTTTATATTTTTAAAATCAGTTAAATTGATGTCTGAATTTTTTCTTAAATACTAGAGTCTTCATCATTGTAAAGTGATTTATAGAATTTCCAGCAGCAGAACAGCCCCATAGTATATCTGCATATTTAAAGAGTTGGATAATCTGTGGCTCTTCAAGCAAATAAACAGAACAAGATAGAAACAGAAGGCAATGTCACAAAGTCCTTAGGAAATTTAGTGATGAGAAAGTTGATGTCTACCTTTTGGTCTCATTTATACTTGCTAATCTGGTGTGATATTTTAATAAATGTTCAATATGTGTTAAAAACTGAAAACAAAATTGATAAGAACTCTGATTTCTTAAGTGTTACAGAGTAAACCAGGGCAGCAATTGTTTTCCAATATAAAGTATTTGTATATTTAAACTTTTTTGTTGATCATATATGTCCTCCTTCTTGAATTTTTTTAATTTTTATTTTATTTTTTTGAGGTAGAAGACAAGGTCTCACCATATGGTTTAGACTGGACTTGAATTCATTATACAGCCCAGGTGGACCTCGAACTCACAGTAACCCTCCTGCTTCGGCCTCCCTAGTACTGGGATTACAGGTGTGTGCCACAACATCTACCGTGGCCACTTAGTCTTGAAATCAAGTGGACTGGAGCTTGACAGAAGGCAACTTTCTTCGCTTGAAAGTGAGCAATTTGACTAAGCTTTTACATTTTTCCCAATGATAATATTCTTTGAGTGTCTGATTTTCTTAGTCCAGAGTACAGACAATTGCTATGAAGAAAAGCTAAAGAATTGAACAGTAGCATCATAAAATAACGATGTTTTTGACTATCATTAAAACACATTCTCATCTTCCTTTCTTTAGACTGTAACTTGAGAATGTCTCCAGGCTTTCCTGTGACAGTCATATTTTCCCAGTGATGCAATAAACTTTTCTAAAATGTGACATCTTTTTCAAAAACAGATAGAAAGAAAACAAACTCCTCAAGAAAATGAATTTTACATCAAATTATCTAATTCTCTGCCTTAAATCTCCTGTGAACTAGAAAACTGCTAACAGTGAATTGTACATTTAAATTTAAAATTTTAGAAAATATATTTAAGAAGATAAATGTAATCAGGGGATGACAGAAAAAAATTAGTATTTACCAGATGTTAGTTAATTCTGGATATTCAGCCAGAATAGTTTTTAAAAGAAAAGATACAATGGTACCTAATACAAAGCTCCTGTGGACAGTTAAACTATGGTCATCTGTCCAACCTGCTAAACACTACTGCAAGTTGAATCACATGTGAAGGTCTTTTTAAGCTAATTCTCAAATTTAGATAATATGGTAAATATATGTATGCTTAATATAACAGTATATTATAATAAGCATTAATATAATTAATATATGTTAATACTATTTGAGAGCTAGGAAGAGAGAAACAAAGAGAGAGAAAGAGTCAGAGACAGAGACAGAAACAGAAAGATTCTTTTTTCAATAGTATTAATCACTTATCATTGACAGGTTTAAGATAATCAGCCAGAGTTTGAGATGACAAGAGTTAAACATTTTCCTTGTTCAGATAATTTCTTTCCCATCAGTTTACATTGTAGGGTCCATGGATGTGTTGAAGAATATTATAATTAGACTGTTGAAGACTTGCTGTAAGGGTCTGTTCTTAGTTGTTTTGCTTGCTTCCACTCATGCCTTTGATTTATTTCAGAGGAGTTTTGTATATTTGATGATGGTGAGTGGATTAGTCCCATGAGGTTTGATTGAGTCTGTTTCCACCAAATTCCTCTTGTCTGACACACATCTTTATCTTAGTTGTGGTGACCTACCTTTATCCACGATACAAACAAATTAACAGTGCTCAACATCTCCAGGTTGATTTCACACTTCGTAGTGATCACTGTGAAGTTTTCATGCTTCATTTGCAGCTACTCCCAAAAAGTACCTGTGATATCATGGAACTGTGAAGGAAAACGCAACATGTGAGCACGGGATAACCTGCCTGTAAAAACCCCCTGTGCATGGTGTATGGGCGGGCACAGGACTTTTTCAGCACTGGAACTGTGCATCTGTCCAAGAAGTAGGAAAATGAGTATTACAGGGCTGCTGAAACGCGCTGACACTATAATTATCAGGCCTTTTTAACTTTCCCATATTTTCCTATATACTGTCAATGGCTTAAGCATGGTGTAATTACATGTTGTTTCCCCTTTAACTAAGCTTTTTTAGCAATCTTTTGTGAAGCTTTGGCTTCCAAGTAATTTTAAAATCTTATAATTTTTCACTTTCTAAATCTTTACACTGATCTTATTGACAAACACTAGGCATGCAACTGTAGATATAGCTTTTAACAAAAAGCATAATTGGCATGGTTATGTACGAGTTTTCCTGCTGTACAATTCAAGCTTGCCTTAATGGAACAAATAGAAGAATAATTCCACTTTGTGCTGCTTTGCAAATATGCTTAAGAATGTTACCATATTCCAGGTACATTTATTGAATACTCTTCAAAGATAAAACTGAAAACTTGATTCTAATTATCAGTACAATTTTTCCCATTCAATATCTATTAAAGTAATTTCAGTTCATCAAGAAATAATCACATTTCATTTTCTACTTCTGATCCTCCTTATGGTCACTATGTTGAGAACAGTTGAGGTGTATGATAATCAAAGTCTTGTTCATGGTTGAATAAATTCAATACACTCGTTCTATCAGTTCAGCATATTAAAATGTCCCCTGGCATATTTAGTTTGCTTGTTTAAGACATTACACTGGATTTCTGGAATTACAAATTTCAAATATAATATACATGAAGTGAGAAACTGCATCTATCCATCTCTTATATGACAAGAAAATTGAGTGAAAATAATTTTCTTTCTAAAAACAAACACAAATATATTAACAAAGCTGTAATCCTATTTTTGTCATGCCAGCAGAAAAATAAAATCAATTTTCTTTTTAGGACAGACGTCTACAAGAAATATGCCAGGTAAATATGGGACTGCAACAATAATCCAGCTGTGTAACATAAGAGAAGCTAGTTTTCTGCAAACTATTTAAATTGCATTATAACCTAAATGTGAAGTAAACTTCTAACTTAATATATATTTAATTGTGCACTATCTATGTCTGCATTTTCTATAGTTATAAAAACCTCATATGTTATTATTACTTTTATTTCTGTCTTTTTCCCCCCAAAATACTGATATTCTTTTCCATTTCCATGATGGTGTCTATGCAACTGTTTTTTTTTTATTGTCTGGTTAAGCTAAGTGAATTCAAAATAAAGTAGCAATCATAGGGATGAAACATTTATTCATCCATACCTAAATTTCTCACAAATTTTGTTTACATATTGTCTCTCTTCTAGTTGGAATTCCTTCGGAAAGAAGAAACTTATATATTATTTATTTTGAGTCTAAAGTAATACATGGTAAAGTACATAATAATAGAACAGTAGGGCTTTTTATTTTTTATTTATTTATTATTATTTTTTTTTAGAGACAAGGTCTCCCTTGGCAGCTCAAACTGTCCTTAAACTCGCTCTGTACCCAGGCTGGTCTTGAATTTGAGGCAATCCTCCTGTATTAGCCTATCAAATGCTGGAATTACAAGAGTAAGCCACCATGCCTGGCTCCTTACTTTTAATTAAGTCCAGAAAAAATATTTTATTCTCTCTCTTTCCACTTTCACTTCTACTTTAATGACTTTGGTTCCCCTTCTTTCACTAAAGTAGAATGAAATAAAAAAAAAATCCACACAATTTTGTCTTCAGATCAAAACCAAGAATCTAGATATTTTATGTTCTTTTAGTAAAAGAAAGGTGATTACTAATGAATATTCATCAAATCATACATCCAGGTAAACATTTAGAGTACAAGCTGAGTTTTAATCCAAAATCCTTGATGTAGGCAATGACCATATAATGCTAAAATAATAGATAGTAGCTATTAATTAAATCAAGGAGAAAAAAGTAAAACATTTTTCCAACTGCCTACGCCCAGTAACTTACTTATAAATGTTGAATTACAAATTTTATCAAAAACATACACTTTTTTTTCCGGTTAAATAAGATCCTGAAAAACCCTGGAAGATAGTATACTTGATTTTTAAGAATTTGAAAGAAAAGTGACATAAAGAAAGTGAGAATACAATTCAAATTCCATAGATATTTTTTTGTGGAATGACATCAGCATTGCGAGTACACATTGTAGCTACAATTCATTTTAAGATTCCAAGTCTTTTCACCCGTCTCTAAAGTTTTATCTAGCTGACTTCCTTGCATGTTCTGTAGGTAAACATAAAGGTATTACATAGCTTTTGAAATGTTAGCCAGCAAGAGGTATTAAGCTACTATATTAAATATATTCAATCCTTTAATCTTAAAAAGACGATCAGTGAAAATGAAGTTTAATAATGCATAATCTGAGCAGCTAATTATACTGAGCATTGAGTAGTGTAAGGCTTAAATATGTGTGATATTGATCTGCCACCTCAGGAGTAGCTAAGGAGATCACTCATACTTCCCTGGGAAATAAGCAAAGGGCACATGAGACTGGGTCTAGCATTGGTTCAAACCTGATTTTATTACAGTCTGGACATTTAAAAGTAGTTAAATTGATGTAGAAAGGCAATGAGAAATCATTTGACTCTTCCTCTCTAATTAAACCTGCCTGACATGGACTAGTGATCTATGAAATAGGGACAAGCTTAGTCCTTCCAATATGATGAATCCTGACCATTTAATTGGTCCCTAACATCTTGTTAATATGCTGTTTTCTGAAAGATCACACTGTCCAACCATATGTGAATATTTTTAAAGTTTGATTGGGAAGTACTTTTTAAATTAAAACTGAGTTAGGTAGAGGTAAAAAGATTTCAAAGTATAACCACATGCTGATTCCTGTGCACAAAATTCCAATGCACACTGACCATAGTGCACAGTAAGAAGATGGTGTTAGTTAGAAAACGCAGCTGAGATGTGTAATGAAAAGTAGAGTCTAGAATGGTTAAAGCTTTGAAATTAGACTGAGCAGCATCTTAACTTGAGCTATCAGTTTACTAAGACATTGATTTCTTGCTGATTTCTTGCTAATTTTGGTACCTTCATTTAACAAATGTGGATAATAATAGCTACCTTATGTATGGTTTACCTAACCTAAATTATGCAGCTAAATATTTGACCCAAGTTTCTCTAATATAAGTATTATTGTTATGTTCATTTGAAGCTAATTTCATGTTAATACCAAGATAATAAACTATTTAAAGATTCAGATTGTCAAACTACTGGGCTGTGATTTGGTTTCCAAAATTTCTACTATACTTGCTCTACCTATGATAAATACAATTATTCATTCTGAAAACAAAAAGAGAAAGAAATTACTATATCCAACTAGTGCTTATAAAACTTTTTTCTTATGTAAACATTTATATAGGGTTTAGTATATATTACAAATTTTAATACGCACTTAGAATATGACCTCACTTAATTATCATGAAGACCCTATTAGGCAGGTCTTCTGGTTCTCCCACATTACAAAGAGATATTTGAGGCCACTGAAGTTAAGTTACTCATTGAGGACACTTACATTAAGCATGCATTGGCTTGTCTCTTCTATTCTACCCTCCTGCAGTTGGCTCTCTACTTTTTCCCTTCATTCAATTGCCTGTTCTGTGAGGTGACCCTCCTCTGCTGCTGTTCCTGGAACCATGGTCATCTTGATCTCTAAAATATCCTTCAGCACTCTGTAGGGTTGGTTTGGTGGTCATGAATTCCTTCAGTTGTTCTTTACCATGGTAATATCTTATTTTTCTGTCAATTTTGAAAGATAGTTTAGCAGGACATCAATCTGTTTTCTTTCAGGATTTGAAACATTTTCACTCCAAACTCTTCTTGACTTGATGGTTTGTGTTGACAAGTCTGCCATGATTATGATTAGTTTTCCTTTATAGGTGACCTGTTTCTTTTCTCTAACAGGTTTTAATATTCTGTTCTTGTGCTGAACTTCTGGGATCTTGATTATTATATTTCTGGGTGTAGATTTATTTTGCTTATGACTAATTGGAGTTCTATATGCCTCACTTATCTGTCTGCCAGATCCTTTTCCTATGTTTGGGATGTTTTCTGCTATTACTTCTGTAAATAGCCTTTTTATTTCATTTGTGTTGACCCCTGCTTCTTCACTGACACCTATAACTCTTAAATTATTTTTCTTTGCATCATCTTTCAGCTGTTGAACTTTTATCTCCTGGTTCCTTGTTATTTTGAAGAGATATTTCTTTTCATGATTGCTAGCTGCAATCCTGTCTTTGAAGATCTGAAAGTCTATCTTCAGTCTCTTTTATGTTATTTGTCAACTTTCAATCAACTTTTTAATTTCCTAGATATCTCTTTGAATCTGATTTATGCATTGTGATACCTTTCTATATTGTTCACTCAAGGTTTCCATCATTTTCCTATGCTCCTCTTTATTTATCTATGTCTTCTTTAGATATGCCCAACAATTCTTTCGTTATGTTTGTGATTTCTTCTTTTATCTGAGACATTATTTCTGATCCGATTACTGTTCAGTCTCATGAAATTGTTTATTTCAGTTGCTATCCTCTCTGAGATTTCATCTGTGTGACTTCCATTTCTTCCATAACTGTATCACCCAGACTTATTCTGTGTGGTCTGGAGGTCTGAGATTGCCTTTTGTTCCTTTGTCTTGACATTTTCCTGGTTTCGGCCCACAAGCTGATGGTGGGGCCCCAGGCACTGCCCATGTTGGCTGCCTCTCCACAGTGTAGGAGAATGGTACAGACATCTGGGTTTCTCTGGCCCCAGCTCTACAGGGAGAGAGCATGATGTGGAGTCGGCTTCTCCAGACCTGTGCAGCTACAATGGGGCTTCTCCAATGACTAGTGGTGCAGGGTGGTGGGGCTGCTTCTCTCAGCCTACACTGGGGCTCCCACAATGGTGGCAGGAACACAGGGGCGTGTTTGTTTGATTCTCCTGGTGGGTTATGGCTGCCTGAAGGAAACAAGAACCTCAAATAGTGGCCTGTGGGTACACAGGGCTTACCTAGCTGCATGTCCCTTCTCTCACTGGCTGCCCACACAAGCCACACCTTCCATTGGTCGCTTTTTACTTCTTAAACATCAAATTATTATCTTTTATTCTATCACTGAAATCCCCTAGTTTACAATTCCATTACCAAATTAAAAATTATCATAAGAAAATTTCAGTGAACTCTGTCAGTTGAATATATAAACACCTTCAGTTTTGCATATACACTATGCAAAAATCTAGTTACATTTTATGAATGCTCCACATTCATACCAAGGACCAATGCTTCAATTCTCTAATGAATTATCATCTTTCTTTGTTTCTTCAAGACTATAACTCTGCCATTCTTCCTACTTGCTCTCCAATACTAGATAATTAGATGTTCAATCACTAAAGAATGATTTTCATTAACATTTTCATGCAGACATTATACAATTCTGCCATCTTAAAAGGTAAAAATTTAACCTATATCTCCTTTTAGATGCTGTATTTGTTCTCTTCCTCATAATGAAATTCCTTATGTATATCACCTATCGTTGCAGTCTTCAGTTCTTCTCAAGGCAGAATTTCCCTTATGGCTCCTTATTCTGTATTCACAGTTAATACAGCTGTTGATCTACAAGTAGTTAAAGGATGAAAGCAACACATACTATAAAAAAAATCCAGGTTCTAAAAACAAAATAAGTGGGTAACATACTACTAGCACTCAGAGAGTAGTATTAGTCAGACAGATAGCTAGGGAGCTACAGGCCCTTCTTCCTCTAGAAAAGAACAAATGCAACTACAGACTATCTAAAATAACTCTGCAGAGCATCTAGATGCCAAGTGAATGCTCAATCAAGAAAAATACACATTCAAAAGCACAGGTGAAGGTAAAGGGCGCCCTGAAGCAGCCAATGCCACGAAGCCGGAGATCTGGAACCCGAGCTGCAAACTCAGCACTCAGCAATGTCCTTTGCTGAACCAGGTGTTCAAGTCGCTCTGCAGAGCAGGCCCTCCGCAGCCACTTCTTGAGCTTTAGTCTGAGAGGGTGCCCTCCTGGGTACCACTTCCCCACGCGGCAGCACACGGCCTGTCAAAATAATGACTCAGTTTGTATGCCTGGAAAACAATGAAGACAGGTTTACACACCACGGCCCCAGCATCTCCCTGCTGCAAGATACTGTGTTATAGTTTGGTCCCAAGTTCTCTTCTGGGAACCAGAGAAAGCAGAACAAACCTAATTTGAAAGATTCTAACCCCGCTAGAGGCTGTGCGATCTACTGGTCTGTGGGTTTTTTATACTGTCTAACTGGAAGCAGGGACAGTCCAGAGCAGCACAGCTCAGATCTCAGGCTAGGAAGGTGCTAGAAAACTAGACTATAGACACCTGGGAGAAGTTATCACTGATTGGGGAATGCAAAGTTACTGCAACACCTGAAGTAAACAACATGAGACTTCAGACTACATAAAGCAGCAAGTATGAGACTCAGTTAAATTATACTACTAGGAGATGTAGAAGAATCTGTCTGCATAGGGAAACAAGAAACAAGTACATACACATCCCTAGGAGACATATGCTTGCAGGTTGTCTGGAAAGACCATCAGTCTTAACTTTGGGCTGATTCTAAGACTCAGAACTGCAAATAAACAAACAAAAAAGTCTTATCCTGTGCAGAGCCAGTTGTACAGCAGGAAGAAACTTTTTTAAATGCCTGCTTTTCAAGAAAAGATTAAAGACATACAAAAACTGGGAAAACATGACCATTCAAAAAGTAATTAAATCTCTGGAGACTATTCCTGATAAAATATAGGCATTAGACTTGTTAGAAATAACTTTAAAATAAATATCTTGAATATGCACTGAGGGCTGAAGAAAACATGAATAAAGAATTAGAAATAGAGCCAGGGGTTTAGCTCAGTGGCATAAGTGCCTGCCTGGCAAGCACAAGGTCATGAGCTCAATCTCTGGTTTAAAAAAAAAGGAAGAAATGGAATGAAACTCTCTCAATATAATGAACAGCGTATATCAAAACTTACAGCATACTTAGTGGTAAAGACCAAATACACTTTCTTTAAAACCAAGAATAGGATAACACTGGCCAGTTTCACCACTTCTATTCATTTCAGAAGTAAAAATCCAGCTTGAACAAATAGGAAAATAGAAAAGGTAAATTAAATTCAAACTGGATAAAAAAGTACAGTTTCTTCAGCACACAGGTGATATATATCTCAGACACAAAATATCAACAATCCACAAATATACTGTTTTGACAAATAAATTCAATAGATGGTAGGATTAAAAAAAGCCAGTCAGTTCTTTGTATACAATAAGAATATAAGAAGTTAAGAAAATGACTTTATTTACCATAGCATCAAAAATAATGAAATTCCAAAGCAGAAATTTAACTAAAACTTCTATGCTGAAAACCACAAAATGATACTGAAAGAAATAAACCCCCAACCAATGAAAAAACAATTCCAGGTATATGATTTAAGTAAATACGATTTTAGTAATTTCTAAAGTGCAGTCCTATAAAAAGGATCAATAATGTTTTATGTAGAATTAGAAAAGTCTATTCTGTAACTTGAATGAAATTTCACAGGACGCTTAACTACAGAAATCTTGAAAGTAAGAGCAAAGTTGGAGGTGACATAATTTCTGATTTCAAATTTAAATACAAAGTTACTATCCTGAAATGAAATGACAGATGGAAAAATGGAAGAGAAATATCAAATAAATTTCAATATGCTTAAATGATTTTTAATAAGATTGCGAAAATTTAATGGAGTAATAACAACCTTTTCAACAAGCAGTATTAGAAAAAGTGAATATTCACAGATATAAAAATGAAGTTGGAGGCTTATCATGCCTATATGTTATAGATAAAATGATAAAGCTCTTAAAAGAACACCTAAGGGAAATATCTCCCTGGCAGTGGAATTGGCAGTCATATTTTTGATATGACACCAAAACACATCCCAAAAAAAGATAAAACCTGAATAATTTAGGTTGCATAAAAATTTTAAAATTTTGCACTTCAAAAGATACTACCAGCATAAGGAACAGGAAGAACAAAGAATAAGAGAAAAATATTTGGAAATTGTATATAAGGAGTTTTTGTCTAGGCAACTACAGAAATTCCTATGATTCAGGAACCAAAACACAAACTACACTGTTAGAAAACTGGCAAAGGTATTGTAAGTAGCTGTTTTTCTAAAGCATAGATGTAAGTGACCAATGATGAAGACCATGAGAAATTATTCCACATCCTTTAAAGTGAGTACTTTGAGTAAATGAAGGAAGACAGAAAAAATGGGCCCAGAATATAAAGAAACCATAACTCTTATAATGGCTAGTAAAAATATTAGTTTATAGTTTCTATCAAAAACAGTATGGTAGTTATTCAAAAATTAAAAATAGAGTTACTACCTAAGCCATTAATTTTACCTCCCATAGATAGCAAAAATTCGAAGGAAAAGCCATGCACCATATTCTAGCAGGATTATTCACTTGAAATCCATCTCAATATCAAGGAAGAGTTGCTTAACTACATGAACTGTGGTACCACATATACATATAACGAAGATTATTTCGCTCTGAAAAGTAAGGAAGCATGATACGTGGTACCTTATATGCATCATGAAGAGAAATAATGTGGATACTAGAGGAAACATGCTGAATCGCTGCATTTATGTAAAGTATCTCACAGTCATGTAGTAATAATTTTGCAACCTGTAGATCTGAGGGGCTGACTTGCTAAAAATTGGAGGTAGAATCAGTCTCCCATTTCAGATTAGAAACTTTTTCTGTGAAGTGTTTCCAATTCCTTAAACTTGGGTCAGAGCAGTTCCCATAGCATCCATCTCATGTATAGCATTATTATTTTTCTTGTTATTTAGCATGCTATCACTTATTTAACAAATTATGAATGCCTACAGGGAAAAATCGTGGTATTTTTTTTCTTATTTTGCCATTGAATTATCTCATTTTATTAAAAACTTTGTTTTCATCATTATGGTTACTTGTATTTCTTCACTTCTACTACCAAAAATATCAGCTCACTTTCATTTAGTGATCACATGTGCTGGCACCGTGATGGTGTCTCTCATGCATTAATCACTTTATACTCTTCTTCTCAGCTTGTATAGGAAGTTAAAACATGTTCATTTGGCAATGAATTCACAGGTTTTTCTATTATTGAGAATCATTTCTTAATGCAGTGGATATCCACCCTGTCTTTGTTAGTCAGCTTTCTTATTACCAGGACTCAATACTTGACTTCCAGAACCTAAAGGTCAGGTTTATTTCAGTTCACATTTGCAGTGGGTGCAGTCCATGGTAGCCTGGTGCCAAAGCAGAAATGGGAGGGTGAAAGGACATAGGAAAGGGAACTTGTTATGGGAGCCAGTAAAGGGACAGAAAGAAGAGGACCCATGGGCAAAAGCACACTGAATCCAGTGACCTAGATTTTCTGAAGAGACCCCAATTCCTAACATGATAGTCAGTTGTTACATTCATCAAAAGATGAATCTAATGATGATTGTAGCACCCCTGTGATCCAGTTACCTTCCAAACATATAGACTGTTGTGGAACAGTTTAGATCTAAAATATAAAAGTTTCTGTTAAACTTTGGTAATTTTTCTGCAAACTATAAGGGTCAGGTAACTAGTAAGTATTTCTAGAAATAGTAGCAGACAGGATCCTTTCAATGCCTTCCATCAAAAGGAATTAAAAATAGCACGTATGACTCCTTTTCTATAGGATCTGACACAAATTCACACTTCTGTATTTTTCTTCTAGAAAAAAATTACTATTTCTATTCCTCTTCCCCTCTCCTTTTTTATTTAAAATTACTTTCTTCTGAAGGAAAAAAAGAAAACTCTATGTGACAATAGTACATTAAAATGCATTCACTACAGAAAAATCATATTTTATTTTTAATTTGTGATTCATCAGCTAGATAAAAGGGGGAGAAAGTGAGTAAAGTTTTCCAAAAACTAATGAAAATATAAGAAGACTAATAGCCACTGATGATCATAGGATGAGAAGAAGAAATATCAGCATGAAAGTGAAACTGATCTCTTACATTTAAAACCCAAGGAGTTTTTTTAATTTTATTTTTACTGTTGATGCACTGTAGAAATTATGCCTTTTCATTTTAAAATGCTACATAATAATCTGGAGCTTAACTGCAAGCTGTAAGCTGCATCCAAGTATTTGCAAAAATTCACGTATTTATAAAGCTGTGTGAGAAATAGTAAAGATTTTAGTATTCTTAATATCTTGCTTTGTTTCTTTCTCTGCAGGAAACACTGACTCAAAATACTAAATATATATTTGTACATGGTTTTATATATATATACACATACATATGCTGTATGCATATATATATATACACACATTAATGCATCTAATTTTATATGAGTAACATTACCCATTGTAAGTGCATTTTTAATAAGGAGGAAGAAATAAAAGCACTTTCATATGGTAAAAGTCTCTTTTCTAAATTCTACAGCATGGTCACAGAGATTCTCACTCATCAGCTGCTCGCTGGCAGTTGGCGCTCACACTTAGAATTCTACTGACTTCAGCAGCTTATTTGATTTTGTAACCACTGCTGCTGACCCAGAAATGTTTACTTACGTGACTTCATGTGGCGTGTCCACATTCTCTGAGTAGAGTTTGAAAATACACTGGTTTGGAGTACAGTATTTTATGTTTAAATATGTTACATTACCATTAAATATTTCATTATTTCAAATGAAAGCAAGTAAATTTGACCAGCTAAGATTGGTTTATCTCATGGTAGTATAACTGAGGAGTTCAGAACTGAGGGGGACCATTATTTTTACTGTCGAGATGTAGACTCTTGCCATCACTACACAGTCCTTTGAATAAGCTCGCAAGCTTGTTCCGGCTTGGTCTAGGAGTCTCCTTGACTTATGCTATGTCTAGCAGAATTGGGTCTCGCATGAGGCAGACTTGGGCACCCAATCTGGCCTTTACACTTAGTAAACGCCTTTGGTAATCAGAAACCTAACTTCAAAATCTCAGTTTATTCATCTTCAAAATGTGTGCTAAAAATGAACTGGCCTACTATAAAATGTAGATGAAACATCGCATATAAATACAGAGCGAAGTGTGTGACACATAGTAAATAGGAAATGTCCGTTATGCTAGTGAATGTTATGGGTCTTAGTAGCTCAGTAAATATTTTATCTTTATTTATTCCAGTTATCAATGTCTGTCCCCAGAAACAAAGGGCAAAAAGAATATGCTTTAGTCAGAAGGTAAAAACCCCATAGTTAATTGATTTAATTATAAAACATAAAGAGCATTGTTAGATTTCTGCAAGTATTGCTCGTGGGTTAAAACAGCAGTGTCTTTTCTTTGGACAACACCAGGTTCCCTTTAGACAGTAGGCAAGAAGAAATGAAGACTCTGTAAAACCCACCGATTAATGAATGCATGAGACAGTCTTAAATGCTTAAAGATAAATATTAAAGACATAGGTGTAGCATTTGAAAAACAGACTGTGATCTAGTTAAAAATGGGAGACGAAACAGTGGAAAAATTAATAAGTCTTTGGCATGCCTTTTTGCACTCTTAGGCTATTAAAAGAAAGGAAATCTGTAATGAACTCTTTACAGTTTCTGACCCTGCTACTGGTATTGCACTGAAAATTACAAAAGGCAGCTTGGGGGCTGGAGTGGTGCACTGGTGTTGAAACTAGGGCATCTGTTCTGCTTTAGTATCCCTACTGTTTAAGCAAATATCAGGGGTCTAACAGCTTGATATGCATTCAGGGCCCAGAACCCTCTAATTATACCATGTGTCATGACATTGATGCAAAGGCTATCCTTGACTGTTTGAGGTGGGGAGGGAGCTGGCAAATACACTATTGTGCAGTGCATTAACCTGCTCTCAGTGCTCAGCCAGAGACAATGTAAGTGTGTGTCAGTTAAGGATGACACAAACCTTTGCCTTGAAGCTAAAAGGGCTATTAAGTTAAACACAGTGCTTTCAAAAAGGTATTTACGGTTGGCTCAAAGACTATTACTGTCATTACAATCAGCTAATGAATTTTGTTATTGTAGTAATGACTTGGGAGTGACGAAAATATAGGATTCTTTTGTGCAGGTCTGAACTGTAGAAGGCAACAGATCAAACTTTGAGTTCCCTCTCTGAACTTTGATTCCTCCAGGTTTACACTTTCATTTGGTAGATCTGGAAGTGACAAAAGACTTGTTCAAAGGTCTTAAGCAGAAAGAGGAAACTTTGTTTGTTCTTCTGCCGATGTCAGCTTGCTTCAGCTACTTTTTTCTCTACTTCTGGGTTTACTGTTATGCCTAGTAAAAACTCCTTAAGATACAAACTCTTGAAAATCAAAGAAACATTTCAAAAAACAGCCTACTCTTAAGAGTAGACTGATTAATTTCTGATTCTCTTTAACATAACCAATTAGGGCAATTTGGTTCATTTTTAGCTAAAACTTGTATTTCTCCTAGCACTAAATTGGCATTTATCTAATGGTTGTAATGAAGGCAAAGGTTACATGTTAATGTTTTTGTAAACCTGAAAGGAGCATTAGAAAAAAAAAAAACTTTTCACTTGACTTCAAAGAAAAAAATTTGTTCTGGAAGATTCGATAGAGCTTTTTAAGATGATTTGAAAGTATTGTCTCAGATTTACCATTGTGTGGTGACTTGTGTAGGAGCAACTGTCCTTTTAAGAGAACAAAGGCACAGAGAAGTTGTCATGTTAATTAAAGATCATTGTCCCATCTGGTTTGAGTTTTTGCTCATAGCCCGGTAATTTACCCTTGTGTCAGTCTTATATTACAATCACATGACTTTGCTGAGTTTAAATCCCTGTGAAACCATTTTCACACAGAGGTGGCAGTACGAGTCAGACATTCACCAATGGAAAAAACCAGTTTGTGCCCTCCAAAATAAAATTTTATTTAGAATCTTGGGATAAACAAAAGTTGGGTAGCTGTGAGTTAGGCACAGGATTAGATTTCCTTTTGGTATAATTACTTTCTCCAATTTTTTCAGAATTTTCATGAGATTTTAAGTTTTGAGGATATGTTAAACATTCAAGGACCTAAATCCTTTACAATTATTATATTAGATTTTGCAGTTGCTTTACGATAGTCTTAGCAAGCCTAATTCTTACGAATATTGAATCTGCATATTGATGTTGATAGAGAAGCCCCCTATGCAGGAAAGTGAGTTTTCAAGTTACTTTGTACTACTACATTGGTTACAATTGACACAGCATTTAAATGTAAACTCCCATACACATAAACCAATTTAAATTTTTATAATTTTGTGTGATACAATTTCAGTTTAGCACACTAAAGTCTTTTGAAGTATTTTTCATTTTAAATGTGTCATACCGAATGCTTCTGTAAATCATTTTCTGGTAATCTTATGCAAAGATCTTGTAATTCAAATATGTTGTAACAGAGATCGGGACTGTAAACTATTCGATGTGTTCATGATTCACTAGCCTTTAATTTTCTCATCTGTAAATGCATGGAGTTGAATAGATGGTTTTTAAGTGGCCTCATACACAAAGCCCTTAGCCTACATTTCCCTGTTATTATCAGTATGAAATTTCATGATTACTATGCTTTTCATTTCTCTCTTCCCAAAAGATTTATTTTTTTTTCTGTGTCATTGGTTAAAATAAATGTATTTCTTTATTGGCCATCAGATCATAGTTTTGATGCTAATCAGTTAAGTATTGAATTTCTGAAAAACTCCTGCATAATTGAGACCTGGCTTGTGCAGAATACTAGAAAATATTGGTACCTATGTACTTTCATTCTGTTAAATCAAGTCAATCAGAAAACCTTGGCATTAGTACTGTACTTCTTCACACACAAACTTACTGTTTCCCTCAGTTCTGCATTTTATAGCAACCCTTTCTAGTTTAGTATTTGATGATCTTTTACGTTTTTGCATTTCTTCTCCATTTGTACTCAAGCATGGTGAATGGCATTAGACAAGTGTCCAAGAGGTTTTTTCCTACAGTTTTAGTCATCTGAGGATGCTTTCTTACCATTTTCTCTCAACCAAAAATCCAAGTGAGATCAGCTAAGTAAAATCAGCCCTTGGGAAGCCTGAGTTGTCCCTCTGACATCTGTCCTTCCTGCCTTTCTAGTCCTTCAACAAGTTATTGAACCACCAGAAAGTTTATTTTCTCATAAAAAAAGGTATAGTACAGTGAGAAAAAAATGTGTATCAGGGATCTTATACAGTGTCCATAAGACACTTACTGCTCCATATATGAACATTAATATGTGAGCATCACTTTTACTACCAAATATGATCTTCTGATCTATTTCCCCTAACATGCATTTTCAATTTAGAAGGAAATATTTTTTTAATTTTATGATATAATTTTTAGCTTAGAGGCTCGTGTTCATGTACTTAAACACTTCAGATTGCAGTAATCCTTGAGTTTGTGTACTCAAGTTTGATGTAGTTTTATGGATAGTTTAATGTTAAATATCTCAAATCCTTTAAATTAGTTTTTTAATATATATGCCATTTAGGAATGTTTTTATTACTCACACTTTTATCCTTTACACCTCTAATGTGAGTGTGCACATACGTATGATATTGTTATTTATAAATAACATGACTATCAAGGTGAATATCAAGACATTTCACCCAGCAGCACTGTGGAACTGGGAAAAGTAGTTCTGCCTATCTGTCCATCTATCAAAACATGCGCTAATTTTTAACTTTTCACCATGTTCCTTAGTGGAGAAAGCTAATCCCGCTGTAATTACTGGAAGTTCTGTAGCTAATTTTCAGTGGCATAAGCTTCTGTGAGAATCGGGTTCAAATTTTATCACTGCATAGTCAGTCCTGCCTACTGTGACACACACACTGTTTTACTCACTCGGAATATGGAATACCGAGAAAATGTATTTTTTGCTTGATAAATAATCATACGTTGTCTTTTTATACGCTTTGAATTGCTGTGGATCTCTTTCATGCTTATTTCAGATTTCAAACATCTCTAAGGACCTTCTCCTGCGCTGGCACAGCCGTCTCCACATCCTGAAGCCATTGAAAATGTTTACGTTTCAGGCTCATTTTTACTTCATAGAAGAGCCAGAAACTGTAGGATATGCCAGAGCCAGTGAATAAAGTGAACGAAGCACAGCAGAGTGGAAACAGGAGCCCCCCTTTCCACTAGGCTACACTGGGCAGCTACATTCACTGTGTTTTTGATCATACTGTATGGAGATGCCCAAGACTTTCAGAATTGCTTTAGAAAGTTGCAAGAAAGATGAGATAAGTGTGCTTGGAGGAAAGGAGAGTGTCTGGGGGTGGAGCTGTTGGTGAATTGTCTTTCACAGTACTTTTTTAATGTAAACATTTCCCATCCATTTTGATCACATATCATAAGTTTAACATTTACATTTTTTTTAATTTTGGGGGCCCTTAGCACCCCAAACTATAATGTAACTTTTTTTGGCATTTACTTGTAGAAACAGAATCACTATTTTTTCACTAGTATAATCTAAAGCGAAGGCTGCCTACAGTCATCAGTGCTGCAGATAAAATATTAGTATCATTTTAAAAGATCAGTTACAACGGGGCTTAATAAGTCCCTAGAGTATTGATGTGCTCCTTTTTAATGGGGTCCAAGAATGTCAAGTTCTACTATTTTTGTTAGTAGATTAAGAAAAATAAAGAAAATAATGACTTAGGATAAAATGAGATTAAATATTCCTAAAATAAAAACTTTGTCCACCTCATGAAAAAGATATTCACAAGATGGTAAAAGTCACTATTCAAGTATCAAAAACTACCCTTGAAACATCTTTTGAGCCTTGAACACTTAGCACTGACAGAGTATGAATCTGCCTTCACATTCTACACCTCATTTCTCTCTACCTATGTTTTTCTGCAGCTGCTGAAATCTCTAAGGAAATCTCTCCACAGAGACACAGGCAGACGGTCCAAGTCTCTTCTCTGTTCTTGAGTTCTTGTTTTCAAGTAATGATTCGGATAAACTAGAGATCAGTTTCCTTTCCTGTAACTCTGGCAGCTGAAATTAATTCTCCAAAGACTCCTCTTTGGAGGCAAGCAGATGGTACACATGCACATGTTTTAGTTTTGATTGTACCAGTTCTGAATAATTTAAAGTTCCAAATCTCTCTAAAACTACTGTATTCCCATTTCCCAATACAATTTTTTTTTCTCTTGCCTCAGAAATTCCTTCCTTATATTTTGACATTTGGCTGAAACTTCGTTCATTTTGTACCCGGCTTCATTGTCACACAGCGCCTGCTGTTCTTTGTTACAATTTTAGATAAGTATGGCTTTAGAAAACTAAGATACTTTTAGAAACTATTCTGCTGGTGATTTTCTCTTTACCATTTGCAAAGCATTTTGTATACATAAACAGCACATTAGCCAAATGATGTTGTTATCATAGTTTCTGTTGGTCTGCGCTTGGCTCTCACTTTACAATTACCCCAAATAGGTTTGCAGCTTTATGGCTGCATTACAAGGTACTCAATAATATGCATGGACTTAGAATACTTTTCTGCCATTCTGTTTGAAAACAGGCCAGTCCTATCTCAACTGAAGATTCACTGTTGCTCCAGGTAGCCTATGATAAATGGGTAAAATTTACAAAAACTTTAGTGGATTTACACTTCCCTACCCAAATCTGAGAGTTTTTAATGTTTAAATTGGTAAGACTAGCCTTCTCCAAAATTTTGTGAGATCTAGTAGTTTGTAAATATGTGTTTATGTGTGTATTCACACACGTGCACATACGTCTAGAGTTACCTAGCTCTGTTAGAAAAGCTCAAGTTTTACAGGGAGTAAAGTAATGATTCAATTCTAGATCAGCTTCACTAAATTTAATTGTCATTACCTTCTTCCTTTACGATGGCTAAGATGTCCAGAGTAACAATGAAAGTATGCTGTATCAGCAACTGCCAGCATCATTATCAGAAAGAAAAGCAAACATCTCATCAATTTAGAATGAGGAGCTAACCTCACCCGTGAAGATGAAAACAGTGCCAATGTGCAAATATAAGTAGTCTTTACTAAATAGTATTTGTGTTGTTTTGTTTTCATCCAACTTTTATAAAGATCCTATCACCTTTCATCACCATATTTATAAATGTGGGATGTAAACCTCAGAGAGATGACAGGTCTTATGTGCACACATAGAGGCATTCATGAAAGCAAAAGGATAAATCCTAGATATTAAGAGACAAATCCCACTTTTTCACATAAGGTAGAACAGAATAAACAGCATATTATTTCTAGAACAGTCAAACATAATTTGTGTTGCATAACACTTGTTAATTTAAGCAAATCAACTCTACAATTAATAAAATGTGAAACTCATGTTTTTTTTTTATTTGTCTATAAAGTTTGAAAAACTGAAGCTCAGCAAACGAAGGTAGCTTCAGAAATCTCGTCTAGGTGATAAAACGCTTCCCTGAGGGGACCTGAGCAACAGTTGCTCTGCGACATCAACAAATAAACAACTTTCAGTTGTGTTTCATCTCTCTTGATTTCAACCATTCAAATGATGTGGTTTCTACCAAGTCTCTTGAGAGATAATTCCATATCCCAGCAGGTCCACTGTCAGGACGTTTTTCACGTATCCTACCCAAATTGCTTCTTTTCTCACTTCATTCTATTTTTTAGAGTTATACCAAATCTGAACAGATCACTACGTGATTTCTCATTTTCAGTGAGGGTCACACAGTTAAATGTTTGACTCAATGATATTTGCCTTGTTTATTGCTCACTTCCCAAGAGTTACATGTTTACCTCCAACACACTTCTTGCTGCTGCCTTCACCAATTTCAAGCTCTTCATTATATTGCCTCTCTAAACTTGTTTCCTAAGTAAGGAAGTCAGGCATATGAAAACTGTGGCTCATCACTACACGGCTGTATTTGAAACATAACATTTAGAGCCTCAACATGTACTTTTTCGAATCAAAAGTTAAAAAGAAAAGCTAGGTGTGGTGGTTCCTGTCTATAGTCCCTGCACTTGAGAGGCTGAGGCAGTTGGATCCTTGCAAGTTCAAAACCAACCTAGGCTACAAAGTGAGCTCAAGGCCAACCTGAATTGCATAGTGAAATCCTGTATCAAGAAGACAAAAAAACAAAAAATAAACAACAGCAACAAAAGGAAACAAAAATGCAGATACCAAACAACTAAAATAAATGGCTTTGGAATCTTACTTCTGGGGAGATCTGATTGATCACTGATAGGTCATCTCATAGACCAATTTAAGTTTGAGATCTGATAGATCATTGTCCAAGATTCTGAGTCAGAAAGGATGCAATAATAATGGAACTTTAAAAGCTGTAGCATATTAAGGTATATTGTCCTAAAGGATGAGTTATTTTCTCTAGAGTATTTCTGGGACTACATCAGTGGCAGACACTGCCAGAAGGAGAATACTAAATCATGAGCTGATAACAGGATAAAGGGGTTATTATTATAATGGAAATTAAACAGTCTACTTAGCTGTAAAATGCTATGCCAGGAACCTTGAGAATGTTACAGGCTGGTGATTATTATTTGCTGCCATTTTGAAACTCCAGCATCGTTTGTTTTATTTTTCCAGTTTTTTGCTTATTCAGGTTCCCAAACTGTGGTGCATTTTCCTGTCTTCCTGAACCCTATGCTCTCAGTTCTACTTTGATTATCTTAAAGTTGGCAATCATTTTGTGACATTTATGATTCATAGGTTTTATTTATAGGATACAGTTTAAGTGGTGTCATATTTATACACAGTTGTATATTATAAAGCTCAAGAGAATCTATCTTACCAGAAAATAGTATGCACATTTAAATTGGGCTAAAATGTATTTTTGTCCAAAAATTAATTGCTAGATGTCTATGATACTTGGGGAAGGTGTTAAAGGCCAGACAGTTCCACTCCTTGGTTTTATCTAGCATGAGGAGGATATTGCAATATGTTCTAGTTTTATATTTAAAATTGAATAATATCAATCTACCCAGGATACACAGAAACACAGACCAGGAAAGCAGGACTAGAAGTGGAACCCTGGGAGTGGGGGACTGGAAAGCCGTTTTGCTGACAGTTCATCTAGAAGCTCAGTTGGAGTAGGTTTCTGAAAAACATCTGGAAATCATTAGCAGATGGGTGGAGCAACATACAGCAGGTTACAGAGCACGAAGCAATCTGATATGTTCAAAGAACTATAGATAGTATTCTACTTTTGCATCTCAGTGTATATTGGAGGTTGCATAAGAAACATTTGAGATGAAACTGGAGAATTGAAAAGGGTGAAATGTAGGTCACAGAAAATATTTTAGATTTTTTAAGGTCAGGGTTCTATCAAACTATGTGCCTGTGCAGAAGTTGACCTCCCTTGTTTTTGTAACAAAGAGTTTATAGTCACACACACATAGCACTTGTTTGCAGGTTGAAACCGCTACGGCTATTTTGTTGAACAGCTGTGCAAAGCTGAGCATGGGTACAGTGCACGACATACAAATCCTACCATCCAGTTCTTTACAGGGAGGTTTGCATCCTCAGCCCTAGGGAATACAGAGCCACCAAATGTGTGGGGCTGAGAGAAAGCATGATTGAGTTTTCCTTGCAGGTAGCTGAGTGTTGTGGCCGTAACAGTGGAGGTATGTATGATACACCTCAGCCTGACATGTGGTGAGTGTTTTATCTGTTATTTCTAGTTTCTATTTTTTTCTTCGTTTTTAATTTCATTGCATGCTAAACTTACCTTATACTCTGTACATTTGCCCAATATATTGTTAATTAATTAAGTGTATTGGTACATTTCAGTTATACACAACACTCACATTCATTATAAAGAATTTGTGCCTGTACAAGGCATAACTTGATTCTTTTTTCCCATTTCCCTAACCTCCCTTCAATTCCTCTTCCTCTTCTTATTTACAAAATTTTGCTTCCATTTTTTCCTTCATTTCTCATCATTTTTGTCTTTTTCTCTTCCTTCTTTTCTCCCTGTCCACTCTCTAGTTCTTCCCATTTGAACATTTTCTTCCCATTTCACAATATCTACTATACATTTTGGTCCTTATTTACACTTTAAGTTTCTCACAGTACAGTAACAATGCAGTATTTACACATGTGTGCCTGATTTGTTTCCCTTGAGAGAATGATCTCAAGGTGTATCCATCTAGTTAGACTTCACTGCATAATTTTTTTAAAAAATCTTCTTTATCCGTTCATCAGTTGATGGACCTTTGGACAGTTTCCAAGAGTTAGCTTCTACAAATCGTGCTGCTGTGAACATGGGTGTGCATATATTGCTGTGAAATGATGCTTTAATTCTTTAGAGAAGATACCAAGAAAAGGAATAGACTGAGTTCCAGTTTTTTGAAGACTTTCCACAGGGATTGCACAGGCTACACGCCCACCAACAGTGGAGAAGGATTCTCCACAGCCTCACCAGTATTTGTTACTGGTGGGCTTTTTGATAATAGTCATTTTTTCTGGGGTGAGATGGAATCTGAGCACTGTTTTAATTTGCAATTCTCAAATGACCAATGATGTTGAACATCTTGTCTTATGTTTATTTGCTGTTTCTACTTCTTCAACTGAGAAGTGTCTATTTCATGTCCATTTTTGGATTGGGTTTTTAAATTTAGGGCTCTGATTTTTTCTTTTTCTTTCTCTTTTTAGGAGCTCTTTATCTAATTTAGATAGTAGTCGTTTGTCTGAGGAACAACTGGCAAAGTTTTTCCCACATTGTGGATTGTATCTCCACTCTGTTGGTGGTTTCTTTCCATACGCCAAAGTTTTTTTTGTTTTTTTTGTTTGTTTTTTTATAACTTGAGTTCCCAGCTGTTGATTCTTTGTAGTTCCTGTGCAATCAGCGTTTTGCTCATAAAATCTTTGCCTACACCAGTCTCCAAGAGTTCTGTCTGTTCTATCTTTCAACAGATGTAGTGTTTCTGTTTCAATATTTCAGTCTTTGATCCATCTTGATTTTAGTTTAGTGTATGGTGAAAGATATAGATCTAGTTTTAATCTTCACCATATGGGAAGCCAGATTGTTCTAGCACCGTTTATTAAAGAGACTATCTTTTTTCCAGTGAAGGTGTTGAACAACTCGGTTAAAGATAACATTGCTCAACATACTCATGCTAACAATTTGAACTTACAGATATAGTAGAGAAAGCAGTAGTTTCCTAAGAGTCATTTTAAAAAGTAAACCAAGACCAATCATTTGTAAAATTAGAAGGTCCCCTCTTATGTACCTTTTCTGTTTTTATTACAGTAACAAGAGAGAATGACTGTATGCCTATTGTATGTAAAAGAGTTTGATAATAAAATTTAAAACAGGGTTCTTAATGTTAAAGGAATGTATAATTGAGGAAAATATCATTAAATTATACAGTACTTATTTCAAGTTTTCTCAGTTTCAAACTATAGATAGTTGGAGCCAGATAAGTCTTCATGGCAGGGATGCAGTTTGCGTATTGAAAGATTAGCAGTCTCTTTGGCCTCTACCCTCAATGCCAGATTCAATCCACTGCTCCTTGTCATGACAATTAAAATTATCTTTACAAGTTATCAAGTTCTAACTCTTCCCTGGAGGAGAAAAAAACAATGCCAGCTGAGAACTACTGAATCTTCTTTTCCTTTTCTTTTTCTATGCTTTCACAGAACATATCTTTGATTTAAAGACAAAAAAATCCATCTTTATTATATTTTTCATCCAAGGAGTTTTTTAACCACAAAGTGGGGATTGCAAGTGGTATAATGATAAGGGATAGTGTCTGCACCATGTCCCAGGTTCTTGCTGAAAACTGTCTTCCCATTGTGACATTTTCGATTCTTGCAAAATCTTCATCATAGGAACAAGGTACCAGATTTCAATGGTCTCTTTTTTACACTTCTCTACGGCTGTTTGTTGACCTTTTCAGTATTCCAAGCAAGATTTTTGAAAGAACGGACCATTCGCTCCACTTCTTTTTAAAAAGTACAGCAAACCTGTTGCAGAGAATGAAGTGACTAGCCAACAGATCTGAAGAATTTTTAAAAGGTCAGACTGGTTCAGCACACTATATATTTCAGAGTTTATAGAGCATTTTGAATGAGTGCTTTAACTATTATTTTAAAAATAAAACCTAAACCAAGATTTAAGAAATAGGGCACGGCCTGATAAATGCTCTTCTCCAAGTCAGTCTGATTTGTTTTTATAGCCTTTGCCTGGTGTTTGAATTTTTAGAATATTTGAATTTATACAACCCCATGTCAAAATAATAATTTTGGGAATGGTTAGGGAACTATTTATAATCTTCTTGAGCCCTGGAATACTTAGGGCTCTGTGAGTCTACTCAGCTATTCAGAATTTTCAGACAAAAAGGTAAAACTCATTCAAATAAGAGACTTTACAGTTTCTGCTTCTTCAGCAACAAAGTGTCAGCATCAGCAATATCATTATCAGTGGACATCTGGTTTTCATTCTCATGTACAGAGGCAGCACATTTAAGGTCCAGTTTAGCATATTCCGGGAAGTAAATGTGTTTGGGAGGGGTACGGAAAGCAGCAGATTAGTTTCCAGACACTTTCTTTGAGTCAGGACTGAATTTCCCATGACATAGACATCAAAAACTCAAGCGCATTAGAACACGGCACTTGTGTTAGCACAGGGATTTTCAAATGCAGTATTTGTGACATATGTAAATGACATGAATTCTTGGATAGAACAATCATATAAAATGGTGTTTATTCTCTTTATATTTAGTGCCTGGCAATGTCAAGGGACAAAGCGGCTGTCTGAACACTCAACTGCACAAACACTGAATCAAAACAAAGGCTAAGAACTGGATATCAATGTGTCCTTTCTACTTGGAGCATGTGAAATTAATTTGCAGGTGTCCTGGGAACCAAGTGACAAGAAGAAAGGCAATAATAATGTAAACTAAAACAAGTGACTTGGCCCAAGTTCAGTTTTATTATGAATGAAAGTGACTGCACCCTCAGATTGGACACTTTTCATAAGGAAGTGGTGTTTGAGTTATGAGCTGATATATTGCACCCAGGAAGATGGAAGCTTCAGACTTGGGAATATCAGCAGTGTACATTATCTATGGAGTTATGTCCATGGTCACGTTTTTTAAAATGAAGCTCAAGTTATTAGTCACCAAATCTGCTTTCAAATTTAGGACCAAATTTAGGAATTGTTTACTGATTGTCTTCTTAGAAATATGCACGGAATCTTTTGACAGCTTTTCTTTAAGCAAATAATGTTACTCATAGAAATGTTACTAAAAAAAGAAGTGTTGGTAAGATATATTGATAATCTTGTTTTGTGTTAATTTATTGGAATTATTTAGGAACACACATAAAACCGTAATGAGTCATAAAAAGAAGATGAGTTTTTAAAATATCTCCTATCAGAGCCAGGCCTGGTGGCACACTCCTATAATCCCAGCACTTGGGAGGCTGAGGCAGGTGGATTGCTGCAAGTTCAAGACCAGTCTAGGTTACATAATGAGCCCAAGGCCAGCCTGAATGGCATAGTGAGACCCTGTCTGAAAAAGACAAATAAATAAAATAAAATAAAATAGCTACTATCAAGTTCAGGTACTCAATTGAGAAGGAAATAGAAAATTATACAATATGTTGTTTCCCTTGTCAAAATATATGATAAGAAAGAGTGATTAGGGCAAAAAGCAAATACATCTTGTGAGTAAAGATTTTAGACTTTTCAAACAATATTCTGTCATTCAGATGTGGTTGTTTAATCTTTTATTCTAATTATGGGATACATACTATGCAGAGCAAGCGGGCATAGAACAACAGTCCTTGGTTTCAAGGAACGTATAGTCTCATTGGAAGAACAGAGTTTACCATACAGCTAGTTGAAAAGTGCTACAGATGTGATTTTGATAAAATTGCAGAGGAGGGCAAAGGGCATTGTCAAGTAGCACGATAACTAATTTCAGATGTGAAAACAATGTTTAAAATGGTTACAACTTTTGGTGAAAACTTGAGAGATATACACTACAATTCAAATATTCTGCCTCCTAATCTAAAGCCCTTACCATGACAAACGCTGCTTTTAAATCTATCAAGATTATTTCTTTAGAGCAGCTTACAGTCTTAACAAAATTGAGTGGAAAGGGCAGCCAGTCCTCCCCACTTTACGTGTGTCCAGTCCCGCCCACATCCACACCTTACCGACAGCCCAGCCGTACATAGATTAAAATTGACCGTCTTACAAAGACATCTTGTCATCAGCAGGGAATGCAGTACGTACTGCTCCACACCCTCCTGGTACTGGAAAGTCTATGGGTTTTGATAAATACAACAAAGCATCATACAGAATACACCTGGCATCGTACAGGATGGTTCCACTGCTCCACGAAGCTTCTGTGCTCTGTTCACTCATTGGTCCCTTTCTCTGGCCTTCTTAGAAACAATTTATTGTTTTGTTCTCTTTGCAGCTTTGCCTTTTCCAGAAAAAAATCGCTTAGAGTTATGCCTTTTCAGTGCAGCTGCCTTTGGTTATAGCACGGATTCGAGTTCCTCCTTTACCTTTCCATGGCTTGCTAAGTCACTGTCTAGGTGCAGTACTCTTTATTTCTGGATCTATCATTGTTTTTTTCTGAATATACTACTGTTCATTAAAATATGGGTCTGTCTCTTGATGGCTTGCTAGGTAGGTCATGCATTCTGGATGTATTCAGGCACAGAAAAATATTTTATTTGCTTTTTATATTTTTTTTAGCACTGGGTATTAAATGCAGGGCACTGAACCTGTTAGAAAAGTAAACTACCACTGAGTTATTTTCCCAACTCAGTTTTTGAGAACTATGAATAAAGTTGCTGTAGACACCTGTGTGCAGTTTAAATACCAAAGGGAAAGAATGCTGAAGGAATGTTCTGATCTATATGAACATGCCAGAAACCACAGAGGAAGAATGAATTCCTCAGCTCTACCCTCACTGGAATCAGTGTTACCATGTTTTGGATTTTGCCCTTTCTAATAAGTGAATAATAATCTTGCCGATCTTTTAATTTGTAATACCAAAGTGATATAGAGCAGTTGGTTTTTTCTCTGCTTCCTTTCCATTTCTATATCTTCTTTGATGAGTCAACTGTGCCCTTTGCTCATTTTTCGATCAAATTACTCACTTTTTCCTGAGCTCTAATACATCTTTACGAAATAACAGATTATTCTGCTTTATGAAATAGTATATGACTGTAAAATAACCCCAGTATTTCCTAATACCTTTAAGATTATTTACCATTATATGTACATACATGTATGTGCACATGAATGTATGTCTACATGTACAGGCATGTTCATTCATTTTCAAAACATTCATGATGTATCCTATTACAGCAATCATATTGCCTTCACAGGTAAACTTGACATTATTTATGCGTTCATCTACTCCTTCATTGGTAAAATCTATGAATGTATATATATATATATATATATATATATATATATATATATGTATGGTTTCAAGGATGTTGTACAGGAATTTAAATTCCTCCATGCCTTAAAAACAGGGCAACCTGCAAGATAAACACTAACTAATTAGTTACATCAGAAACCAGGACTGAAGAATCATAAACTGTATTCTTTCTGATTATTTTGGTAATTCCATTATGAAGCTAAACATTCATATATTCAAATGTACTTATTTTGTAAGTGAGCAAGGACTAAGGATGGTAAGTATGTAGCAATAGCAGATTAAATGGTATATAGATCAGTGGTGACAAGCCCATGGCCCATTGTCACAGCAGGCAGGCAGAGCCCTCCTAGCACTGAGTCAAGTCTACACAGCATTTTTTAGTAGGTGCCACCAGAAACAGCGTACAGAAGAGCTACAAGCATGCTCAGAGAGGAGCAGCAGCCTTAGGCGATGGTGTCACAAGCCAGGACTCCCAGTGACTTGTCCAAGCTTTCAGGTGGTTGATCATTGTTCAGGTTTAATTGCAGTGTTGGAATTTGGCAATGAACAAGTAGGTTTTGGGTTGCAGTTTGGGCATTAGAGCTCAAAAAGGTTCACCATCACTTATTTTATAATATTTTATCAATATTTTAAAATGAGTCTTTGCGATCTACAAACAGTTATGCAGTTAAGAATTTATCACCTAGAGAAATACAGAAAACAATCCAAGACTGTAATTTAGGGGATTTGTCAGTTGGTCAGCTCTCTTTGAAATTCATCAGCTCACAACTGAGTGACTTTTAGGCTTGGTTATCTCATACACAAGATAAAGACATTAAATATAAGAATGTCTAAATCACTTTTATTTCTAATATTCATTGAACTCATGGCTTTCACCATACACTCATCAACTTATCCAGATTTCAGAGCAGAAAACACACTGTCCCAAATTCATGTTCAAATCATTCCTATGCAGGAGGTAGTATCTTTTTTTGTTAGGAATGCATTTAATTTTCTGTGAGCTCATCTTAACCTTGTGTTCCTGCCATGAAATTCAAATCATGTTGTAAACAGAATTATATTCACATATGTCTGTCATGTTTCTCTCACTGAATAAATACTCAAGATCATCAGCTTAGCAATAGAAGACTTTAGTTTGATTCATGGCTTTGGAGGTTTCAGTCCATGAACAGTTGGTCCTTTGACTTTAGGCTTGTGGTAGGTAGAGCATGAGTAGAAATAAATCAAAGAAGAAATAGCTACTGCATAGTGGCTTGAAAGTAAAGAGAAAAGGAAGAGACCAAAGTCTCCCCATCAGGGGCACAGGGTCCCGTATCTAAATTCCTGTAACCATGCACCATCGCTTAAGAGTCGGTCACTTCATAGTGGTACCAGGGACTGAGTGTTTAGCATTTGAACTTACAAGGGACATTTAGGACCCAGACTACAGTTCCTGAGCATCTTATGTTGTTTACATCGTTTAACTAAAAAAAAAAGACAAAAAAGAGCTTTGCTTTTTTAATGCAGATAAAATAAGGTTTTCTCTCTTTATATCTAATTCTTTTCATTCACTCTTATTGAGAAAAGTTCATCAGCTTTCTAAAATTTCATTAACAAGTTTATTTTCCTACAGCCATACACAAGATTTCTTCTCCAAACTCCTTTTGTATCTATTCAGCTATTTTTTCTATTATTAAATAATATTTTACATGATATAAGGGTACTTACATTAGTTGTAAAACCTTTGTGCCCTGTAAATGTATAGTAGACTTGTGTGTTGTGTTAAGCAATTAAATATATACTGTCTCACTTAAATTAAAATACTAGACATTAGGCACTTTGCCAGAAAGTTGATATTTTATTATAATTAGTAAATTTATTTTAACTGACAATGCCTATTCCAAGGATATTGTTCATAAGAATTGCATGTGCCACATTTTAAGTACAACTGAAAAATGATTTATTCTTTTTCTAATAGAATGATGCCAATGTAATCCAATATTAATCCAAAATTTTCAGGAATTCTTGAATCTTCTTTTTCAAAAGCTAATTAATTGCTTAGTATTGACTTAGTATTCTAATTAACTATACAATAAATAATTTAAAAGATCTTAAAGTAATTACTTCCCACAGTTTGCATAATTAGCTCCAATTTATAGACAACAATGACTGTGAGTTTTAAATGATAACTTGATATAATTGGTAGAACTCTCTAAAACAAGCCAAATCTTATGATGTAATTCCTCTGGAAAACATCTATGAAGTTTAGCAGAAAACATGTATGAAGTTTAGCAGAGATGTTCTCCTCTTACTTAACAAACTGCCACCTCGCTGTGCCAAGTGCTGCCCCAGTGGAGTGAAAGTTGAGACTTGTTCCTAAAATGCTAATTCGCACTGAGGGAGCAATTTACTCACCAGGCAAGTGCTGACCTGATGCATCATATTCTGAAATTTCAGCAGATCCATGCAAATATAACTGATAGCAAGTGAAAGCTGCAAAAGGATACATTTTTTTTTCTTTTATTCACTTCTAAGTTTCTGGACCCTGATTCACTTGTGTATGATTTCACAAAGCAGACATCTAACGAGGGTACGGAGACCTGAGATGACATTATAACTTGACAGCACTTTCTAAGTTTTATTATGCAATAAATCTCACATTTTTAAACATCAGTTCAGTTGCCACTTAAGGCAAATTCACTCTCCAAGTCTTTGTCATTTTGCATGCAGTTTTGATAGTGTATAAATCATTTCAGCAACTTTTACACTGTCAAGAAGAGGCCACGAGGTAAAGAAAATAGGGTACATTAGTAAACAATGCAGTTTCATGCAAAAATTTGAGAATGTATTGTATTTGATAAAAGACCTTTAGAAATGATTTTAGATTTCATCAAACTGGTGACAAGTAGTGGACCATTAACACCGTTCCAGCTCTCTGGAGAAGAAGTGCCATTAGTATCAATTTTCTAATGTGTGCGACAAGGTACTTTAGTGTAATATTAAATGCACTTTTTGACACATTCTTGCAGTGCCATTTTAGAAATTGTCAATGACAGCATCTAATGAAAAGTAAAGTAAGTAACTCCAGTCAAGGCTATTCAAAAAAGTTTGGGCTGCTCTAGGGGGACCACTGAACAGAAAGTAGGCTATTTGGAGGGTAATGGAGGGGACCGTTGGAAAAGTGGATGGTCAATTCTCCTTACTTTCACTTAACCTTGATCTACATCCTGTGTTTTTAAGTGCAGCTCCTCAAAATTTCTCCACCTTTGCTGTACTGTGCAATTTCTAGGGATAAGCTGAATCACTGAGCTTTAAAGTTATGAAGGAATGAATAAGCTCTCTGGTCATAATGTCTTTCAATTAAAGGAGAAGAAATAAAATAAAAAGCAAAAAAGGGTCCTTTTAAAATACTGCACAATTAGATAAGGGCAGAGGCTGATGAGAACAGGGAACCATTTTTTCTTTAAGTCGAATTATCTTGCAGTAATCAGAATAGTTTAAAAGTCCACCTATTTGAAAAGGTGGGAAAAATGAAGATAGAAATTTTTATCTTTTAATTGAAACGAAACTCTAATTTTTCTTTGATAAATCTGAAAGTCCTATCTAAAGGGCATATAGGACGGTGCTACCACATTCCCCTTTGATTCTCTAGGATTGCTTTGGAAATAACTGACTTTGGAATTTTGTGAGCTCTCAGGAAGTTGAGACCGTATCTCTTTATATAACATAGGGTGGATTTCAACTTAAAACTATATGAAACTATAGGAAGTAGAGAACCTCGGGGAACAAAAGAAACAAAAACAAAAATTGCTACATATTTAGTGAAGCTTGGGGTATCCTGGACTTAGAATGACTCATTGGTCAACTGGATTCTGAAGAGCAGTATAAAATTGCCCCCCCTCAATCCCTACAATGTGGTTAGCTGTGGACCAGAGCTGAATGCCTGCATGAGGGAAGGAGTCCACTGACCCAGCTGCTAGGTACATCTCCGCAGGGCCTGGAACTTCCTTATTTATGGCTGGTTACACACTCCCAATATCCTTAATGGCTTAGCATCCTAAAGGTTAGGGACACATAGGCAGAGATTGTTACTCAGAGCACATCTTCACAGTCCATCAGAAAACAGAACATGTCAGCTGAAGAGACACAACCCACTCCTTGAAAAAAAGCATCATCAAAGTGGGGAGCTAAAGACAGCAAAATACTACAATTTCTAATTAATATAGATGATAACTACCATGGTGTGCTCTGGCTTTACTACAACGAACTTACTCAAAGTGACTTGGGAGGATACTAAAGTTGTGAAACCAGAAAGAGCTGAAATAAAACTGCCTCGGGAACGCTGAAACAAAAAATCGCCAAATTGAGTGGATGGACTGGAAAGTGAACAGAAGCAACTGAAGCATAAATTTCAGTGTCTTGAGGATTAAGTTTAAAAATTCTCCTTGGAAGGCTAGCAAAGGGAGATTCTTGTAGCATACAAGGAAAATCCTATATCTGCCATCAAAGATTATGGTAGGTTGGATATTCTGAAGAGTTTTCATATGAACCATGTAAATGAAGAACAATTGCCACAACCTTAAAGTTAACATATTGATGACTTAGAAGAAAAAAAGTGTTTCCTTCTCGTGACAATAATAAAAAGGGTATTTTAATGATACCAGAGTGATTAAGAAACAAAAATGGGGTTTCCCTGGACTCTGTTAGAGAAAACAGAGCCTTAGGGATTTAAATTGCTGTCCATGTAACAAAAGAAGGGGCTTTGATCGTCTTCACAAGAAAGAGAGCTGAGCTTGACCTCGCAGACTAACTCTGGAACACACCACACAGGTACATTCTTAGAATAGTCTAGAAACAAACAAAACTTCCTGGAAACCGAGGTAGCTATTGAGCAAAATCTGTCTCTCTGCAGTCTCCATCTGCAGTAATAAGAAGGACTGCTTATTTGGGAATTCAAAATTCTAGGCTTGTGCTTACTCTTACAGGATGGTTTTAAGTTACATATTCCTGAAGCCCAAGAAACACCAAGTTGAAATGTGGACTAAAATTTCTCAAAGTAGGTGAACCACTTTTAGAGTCTGGCAAAAGAAATCCAAGCACTTCAGGGCAAAGAAAATCCTCATGCCAAATGTCTCCAGAGTCCTCAGAATTGAATTGAAAAGAACGTGAGCTAATAATGAAATTCTACCAAACAAAAGAAACTACTACCATGAGAAGACAAGAAATACCAGATTTGAACAACTATCGAATTCAGAAAGGCAAAGATGGTAAAGTATAAAATGGGAACTAAAAAAGGGTTAATTTATAACTTACAAGCTCCATTATTTAGATCTATTGTCCAACGTGACATTATGTGTATTGCCTGGAAAACTTCAGGTTAAATTTGTTTTAATATTGGTTAATACTGTCATTGTGAATTCACAGATAAAATCCTAAATCCTCAGCAGAAATGAACTTTCCAGGACAGACTTACTGCATTATCTCTGACAAAGATAGAAATGACTGTGTATTCTTAGTTAAAATTTCCCATACATAAATGTATAAAAACAGTAATATGCTCACTCAAAAGCAGACAGGAGACAGACCTCATAAATGAAAATCAACATATAAAGAATGTAGTTCATCATTTTATGTAAAACTTCAAATCTCAAAGACAAAATAATTATATTAAGTGATGAAGACTGAAATAAAAATAAGATGCATGATTTTCAAAGAAAAGAACTAGAAAACATAGTAATTCATTCCAATAGATTTGAAAATAATCCTTCTAAAACTATAATAATACTTCTAAAACAGTAATACACATTCATCCGTAAAATTCTTACTGAATGTGTGTGTGTGTGTGTGTGTGTGTGCACACGCACACGCTTTAGGTTTTTCTAAGTCATTAAACAACTATAAAACAAAGCTCAAATTTTTATCCATTTCTGCAGCACTGTTTGTTGTTTTTGGGGATGGAGGAAGCTAAAATAAGCAAAATCAAAGAAAAGCTGTATATTACATAGGAAGGTAATAGGTTTCATGGTGAAAAACAGAAGAATGTAGAAGTAGCTAACACTAACAGAAAAAAAAAGCATCTATAAATAGGTTGCTTAGGAAAAATCTTAAATATGAAAACATTTGAACAAAGACATGAAAAAAAGCAAAACATGAGTAAAAAAAAAAAAAAAAAGCAAAGATGGATTTGTAGATCAGGTCACCAAACAGAAAGAAGACTTGTGGCCTTCTTTTGTGAATTATGTATTTATCTTTTACCTTATTTGTGTAAGTCTTGTGAAAAGTCTACAAAGAATAATTTGTGATGAAAAAACCACAGGTGATCTGAGAAACAAGACACTTATTAGAAGTTCTTCAGGGAATATATACACTGACTTCTGAATGAGAAAAACAGTTTTGATAGAAGAATAAATGAAGAGAAATCATTTATAAATGGTACTAGAAATATTAATCATCCTATGAGAAATAGTGAAAGTGGGTTGATGCCTCACTTTACACAGAAAAATAGATTTCCAAGTGCTGAGTAATAATATGTGAAAGGGAAAATTTTAAGTCTTCTGAAGGAGAATGTTGGAGAATGTTGGATAATTCATTGCTTCAGCATCGAAAAGGACTCCCTAATCGAAAGCCAAAAGTAGTAATTATAAAATAAAATACTCATAAAATTGATTCCAAAAATGTCAGCTTATCAAACTGCTGAAAACAAGAAGGTATAAAAACACATAGAAGATAATGTAGTGTATCTTTTACAACTAATAATAGGAGTCTTGTGTATACATATATGCTAAGAATCTATATGATCCATACATGTCAGCTAGCTGACTACCGTAAACCACAGAAAAATCACAAACATGCATTTGTTCTGATGGGGAAAGAAAATTAGCATTTAAAAACCTGGAAAGGTGTTTATCCTCATCAAAATTACAAAAGGCAAATTAACTACACAATAAGATGCTATTTTTCACTCACTAAATTTACAGAAATTAGAAAATTGCCTTTGAGCACATGAATTGGGACACTATACACTGCTATTGGGAGTAAAATTTGAATACTCTTAGGATCTATGTGACTTTTATAAAATTGAGCATCTGTATACTCTAACAACACTTATATTAGACTCCTGAATATGGCCTAGGAATGTTCCTGAGAAATAGACATTGAGAATTAATTGAGAGAAACATCCATAAGGCAGTGGCAAAGTAAGCCACTAAAATCCAGTAAAAGTTAGAGAATAAAAGAAACTAGCACCGTATCCTCAGAATTATCATATGGTTCAGCTAGAGGAAGTAAGATAGGGGCGTCCTACTTGAACTGTGTTGGGTGTGAGCACAGTTTTTATACTGTCACCTCCATCAACCATAGAATTCCACAGCCCAGCACCACTAATTCACCAGGAGTTCTGGCCTGCTGAGAGGCAGGGTATACTTCAGAAGCCAGAAAAAAAAATCATCAGGCAATGGTATGTCTTAGTTGTATGAGACAGATCTATGCAGCGAGAAAAAAGTAGGGTTGAGGTATACAGTGAGAGCATAAATGGTATAAATACTAGAGAATGTCTTGTGCATATGTAAGAATGAAGCAGAATGCTCACTGAAACCTTGCTCATGGTAGTAATTAGCATATACAAAGAAATGGAATCTTAAGTCAAACTTGAACAAACTGGAGATTTCACTCTATATTTAATTTTATTAATAATTTCAACCACACACTAAATCAGGAAATCAAGAGGAACCCAGTTAAAATCTGAGATACACCAGTAGTTTTCTGGGTTGCCATGATTTGGATCCAAAATGTCCCCCCAAAGTCTGCTGTGTTTGGAAGTCCAACTCGGTTCAAGAATTGGGTCACTGTGGGCATAATGTGAAAGGTTGTTTTCTTGTCCTGAGTCTTCACTTCATGGTGCTTTCTGACTGCCAGGGAGTGAGAATCTTTTCTCTGCCATGTTCTTACACAGTGTCATTTGCTCTTGGAGTCTGCTAACCATGGACTGAGCCCATTAAATCTATGAGGTAAAATAAGTCTCTCTTCCTTTAAGTTGTTGTTTTTTTCTGAGACTCACATGACACCAATAAAATAAAGAAAGAAAGGTTTATTTTGGCTCAAGTTTTAGATATTTCAGTCTGTCTCACCAGGCTCCACCTAACATTGGATTTAGCTAGAGCACTCCCATGATTCAATCTCCTTTCAAAGCCCTACCTATGAGTACATGAGATTTGGGGGGACATTTAGATATGAAACATTACGTGCTATCTGTGAAAGGTAGGTACAGATTCCTGTCACTACACTGATTTCTCAGTGCTTGATACCTTTATTATTTCCATTTGTTTAACGAGTCTCCTTGCATGGAGATCTATTCTTGTGGATGTTGTTCTTTTGCTTCTTTCTGTAGGACTCCCTTAAGTATATTTTGCAGTGCTGGCCTGGTGATTGTAACTTTCTTTTGTTTATCTTACTGAGGACAGTTTTTATTTTTCCTTCAATTTTGAAGGAGAGATTTGTAGGACATCATAATCTGGGTTATAATTGCTTTCTTTTATGGCTTTACTCCAAGATCTTTTGGCATTTAAGTTTTGCCTTCAGAAATCAAATATTGTTCTGAAGTGTTTGCCTTTATAGGTGATTTAGTCCTAACATCTTTTAGAAATCTCAGTTCCAAGGTTCTGGCATTTTGATTGTGATATATCATGGAGAGATGTTTTTCCTGGTGGTATCTGGAGATAGATAGATAGATGATAGATAGATAGATAGATAGATAGATAGATAGATAGATAGATAGAATATATCTATCTATATCTATAGATATCTGTATCTATACCTGTATCTATATCTGTCTTTAATACACTGCATAGCCCACATTAACCTTGAACTCAAGCAGTACTCCTGCTTTGACGTCTCGAGTGCTAGAATTATAGGCATGCATCACCATGCCCAGCTGTATTTGGAGTTCTAAATGGTTCCTTTAACTAGATATCTGTCTCATCCTCCAGACTTGGAGAAATTTCTTCAATAATTTCAGAAAATACATTTTTAACCTCTATTTTGATTCCTTCATCCAGTTTGAAAATCCTTAATGTTGTTCTTCTAGGTCCTCTGGGAACTCTTGGATAAGCACATCTTCTGTTATTTTTTCATTACTGCTGGAGACATCTTTCATTGTTTTTTCATAATTTTTGTGTTTTTTGTCTTGAAGATTTTAGATCAGTTGAGATAGAAAACTCTACCACCATTGTGAAAATCTTCTACTAATTGCCTTTCTTTCTGCCATGTGCCCTAGGTGTGGGGTTTTTCCAACATGGAGAATCCCACTGAACTCATTCAAAGTACTAAATTTATTACATAGGAACTGTAAGGAGAGCACACAATGCTGTGAGATGAACATTTAAAGAACCAGTCACATATTAATGTGCAATTTAAACCTTATTTAAAACTGTCTCTAGTTTTGGATAAACCAAGAAAACAGAGAGATTGTAACAACGAAGGAAATAAGAGGAGAAAAATTAAGAAGAAAAGAAAGAAAAAGAGTGACAAAAGAGAACAAATCAATGTTCTGATACAGATTTTCAGACCCATGTGTGGAGAGAAGAGAGGAAAGACTTGAGAGGTTATGTGACAGGATAGAAAGAAAAAAGAAAATATAAGTGGCAAGTGAGTGAAGATACAGGATGCATGGCCCCAAAATTAGAAGACCAATGAATAATAATCTTTGATATGAAAGATCTTGACCAGTCAAAGCAAGACTAAATGGAAGCAAAAGCAGTAATTGACACTCATATGCAATGCTGGTGTTAATATTTTTGTTTGTTTCTTTTCAGGACTTCTGTTTAATTCCTTTTTATAACCTCTCTGTACAGAGGTGGGGATTAATATTCTGTATTGTTGGCCTTATTCCACTCAGTTGCTTACAACTATCTTCTTTAAATTCACTGACAATAAGTAACTGATTAATTCAGCTGCTTATTTGACTCTTTTTCATTTTAACACATACACTTCATGCATGTACCCTGAAACACAGGAAGATGAGTTTATGTGGCTTTTTTTTTTTTAACCAGGGATCATCTCTCTCTTGCCAGGCAGGTGCTTAAGCCACTGAGCTAAATCTTTGGCCCTGGAAGATAGGTTTAAATGTTAGGATTTATATATAAAAAAAGAATTGGAAAAGGAGAGGGATTTGCAAAGTGTAAAAGAGGAAGAAAAAAGGGAAAGGGGTGAATAAATAGAAGGAGAGAAAATATAAAGAAACCAACTTTACGTACTGAAATACAGAAAATTTACTTAGTGCATCCTATGAGGCATCTCTTGATTTAGGAGAATACAGGATGACATTATATCATATAAAAGGAAAAAACAATGATTCACATTTTTAAGCCCTCAAAATCACACTTACCATAAGAAACACACAAAAAAGTTAAAGGAAAAATTGCCCAATATTCCTCATTGTGATGGCATTTATACTGGAGTCTAAAATAGTTCAGTGTTATCTTTGGCCTCAGACCAACCATGAGAGTCCTTAGAGAGCTTCAGAGAGGTTGGGTTTCTCCTGAGAGTCCTTAGAGAGCTTCAGAGAGGTTGGGTTTCTCCTGAGAGTCCTTAGAGAGCTTCAGGGAGGTTGGGTTTCTCCTCTCTCTGGTGGTACATGAGGGGCTTGTCCAGTGGTTGAAATAAATTCCTTTCCTTATGTAAACTCTTCTGTACCTGGAGAATCCAGACTGCCCCTTGAGTTTGTGATTTGGTAATGCACACGGCAGACCAGAGCAGGGGGCAGCTGCAAATTTCACAACTGTGTGGTCAGAGGTGCAGCTGGACAGTGCCTGCATACAGCTGCCATTGTTTTCAGTGCCTCCAGCCAGACAGCAGGGGTGAAGACACATGGGGACAGTTTGCAGCCCTCTGCTACTTCCTACAGGGACCGGTGACCCCACACCCCTCCACCCTGTTATTCAAACACCTGAAGACCACAGTAGCAGCTGTCACAGTCCACGTATCTCTGTTTGTCTGCAATACTAAGAATCTCTCCATCCAGAGTTTGCTCCAGTAAATTGGGGATGGGGACCATGTTTTAATCTCAAGATTTTAGTATTATAATGTCAGTCACCTTTTTGTGGGGTCCCTCTAATTATTAAGGATGGAAGCAGTTTCCTCCCTGCAGCCTGGTGATAGTTACATCTGGCAGTTATGGAAAATGTAGGTATGGGCAGTGCCTCGGTAGAGGGATTATTCAACCTTCCTCCCCAGCCCTGACAAGGTGGAGGTGGTGGAGGTGGCCGCTAGGATCTGCAACTGTCTAAATCGGTTGCATTGAATGACTTTCGGATAGATTTGTGAGTACAGCCTGTCCCTAATCCCTCATTTTCTCCACCCCTCATTATTTTCATTTTCAAATAGCTAGTGTTAGGTCATGTAAACTTTAAACTAATGAAAAGAAGGGCAAATAATATAAGCATATAAATCAAGCAAAAACTGTGTCTCTAATGCCCACTGTGCTTGAATATAATCTATGTGCTGTAATAAAATGGTCCATTTCTTTAAGCTACTCAATTAATTGAAGTTGTACAAAAAACAAATCTTTGTTTTAATGTTTAAAGATAAAATCAATGTGCATTTCCATAGTTTTGATTTTTTTGATTTTTCGTTTACTTCAAAACTTAAGCGTTGCATCTTTCATGATTTATGTTGCTTTCAAAGTAATTCACACTTACATAACACCATTGAATTTTTTTCTCATATAAAAATGGAAAATGCATAATTTCTATTAATCTTTTGACTGTTTAACCCAAAACAACTGCTTTTCTCTAGAAAGAATGTAGGTAGATTGAAGTAACCTACTTCCATTGATATTATTTTGCTTTAATTTTCATTCCACCAGCCTTTAGGCTATTTAATATTGATCATGCTACCAATAACATGAAATAAACCATAGCTGTGGACACTGCAGGCTGAGTATGGTCAACTCTAAGGCGATCTATTCTGAAATAATTTCGTGGTAGACTGAGAGGGAGAATATAGCTTACTGTCTTTTGTATGTACCACTCAACTAAATCTTAGCAAATAAAGTAATTATGTGATTAAAAAGATGCAGACAAGCCCACATGAACTCTAATTTTTTAAAAAATATATGCCGTTCTGAGTTTCGGAATATAGGAGACAGGAGGCCCATTTCTCTCTGCTCCGCTGTACATTATGTTTCGGTCTCAGTTGTTTTCATCATGCCTGTTTCAGTTTCTTAATGACTTTTTGACAGAGAACATTAGAGTAATCTATACCTGGCCAAGTCCCTTCTGAGCAAAGCCATTTCTGTGGAATGAACCACCACATAAAGAAAAATGATTCCGGAGCCCAAGCAGAGTCCAGGCAGGGGCGGATGTCAGGAATTCTCTGTTCAAAAGAGCCTCGGTCCCGCACCCCTGGAAATCGCTTTCAGAGAGGTTTGCCGGAGATGAAGCTGCGGAGCCCTTTTCTTGCACTGGGAGCTGGGAGGCACCTGCTTCCAGACTCTTCTGCTAATTGAGGACATTGAAGGGAATTCGCAGTTTGGCCTATATTCTCAAATGTCTGATTTTTTTTTCTGTTGGAAAAGTTTGGAAAATATCTTGCCCTGTCTCCTCAGTTATACATAGGATACCAGAAGGATTTTTGTGAATTTAGGAGGTTTTTCAGTAAAACAAAATAAAACAAAACAAAACAAAACAGCACTTATTTTGGGAAATCATGCTTATCTTCCCTCCCTTCTTCCTTCCATCTCTCCTCTCTCTCTCTCACTCACTTTTTCAGTTATTATTATTATTATTATTATTATTATTATTATTTTGTACTGGGAATTGGACTCTGAACCTCATACTTGCCACACAGGTACTTACGCTGCTAAGCTATATCCCCGGAACCAATTTATAAATTAAATACCTTGCAATCTTAAAGATTTTATATTCTGTTAACCATTTTAAACCATCAGAAAATGTTGCCCCTCAGCTGCCACGTGATGTATTTTGAAGTTTCCTAATGGATCCTTAGGGAATATAATGTCAAAGTGTGTTTTGTTCTCTGGTAGAGACTGATTCCTCAGCAAGTTACATATCCAATTCTTAGCAACACATAAAATGGAATAACCTGTTTCCTTCCATATGATTTCCAATTATAACTCAGAATATTCTCTGGAATCACTATATTCTATAATCCTGCCAATTTGCATTATTTATAGTTTTACTTTCCTTTTGGAAGACACAATTCTTTACAAATTCACACATCATTTTTTGTTTGTAGAAAACAACCATACTGCTAGTAGTATTTTCTGAATTTATTCTGTAAACTGCTACTTAAATATTGGCGTGACCAAATGTGCACGGCTTTGGGGAAAGTCAAGCAGCTCAACATATAACCGAGTACAAAGTTGCATGAAAAGGTTATTTTAGTTCTATTTACCCTTAAGGTTTTGAAATAGTTTCTTGTTGGAGAGAATAATCCCTTTATCTTATATGTATTAAATTCAAGCATACTGTATATATGGATAGTAGTGGAAAGTGATTTAGAGATAATGGAAATATGGGGTTTAATATACCAAGAATAATCCAATAAATAAAAATGCCAGAATTTTAATTTTTATAATGCAATATCATAATTGAGTTTAATATACTTCTCAACATTACATACATAAACATGCATCTTTCATTTCCACTGACAAATTGTTGAAATCCAGCCAGTCTGATTTAATGAGTATTAAATACCATGCTCAAATTAATATACATATTAATACATATATATGTACATTAATTTAAATTAATTTGAGCATGGCATGTGTGTATATATATATATATATATAATAGTTTAAAGTTGAAATCTAAGTAACATTGTAATAAATTGGAAAGAATAATTTAAAATCAATTCCTAAGCAAAATATCTTAATGTGACTCTTATAATTATAATACCTTGTTTTTATTAATCACATATCATATCTCAAAATATTGAATAGATACAGACACTTAATAACTTTATTTAAATAAAATTATTATAAAAACTAGAACTAAAAAATTTTACAAATGAAGTAGCATTTTCTTGTATATAATTACAGCTAATGCTGCTTTATTTACTTAAACTTTTATTAATACACATACAATGTCCATAACATCGTTTTAAAAACTACTTGGAAGTATTCATTTTAAAGTTAAAAATAAGACAAGTCTATTGATTTTCATAGCAGTATTGAGACATTTACATTTTGTCTATTATGTAATAACTATCATTTAGAAAATTTTCTAATTTTTAGTGTGGTATAAAATAAATGTATTTCTCACTTCTCTCCCTTTCTTTCCTTTGATCTTTCATCCTTTTTTTTCTGGTTACCTTCATCTTTATATAAAATCAATCTCTCTCTCTCTCTCTCTCTCTCTCTCTCTCTCTCTCTTTCTCTCAATCTGTCTCCTTCTCCCCACTGAAGCAGTGGTGCTTACCCTGAACACTGGTTATGATTATTGCTTTATGTGCAATATTGGGAAAATTACTTATTGGTTTTGATTGTCAACTTTTTCACCTTCAGAATTAACATGATGACAAAAATCAGTCTTGCACAATTGGAATGAGTTATGTAAAACAAATTAATGCTTGGGATAATGTAAGTTTCATAAAAATATTTTCCACGTAACACATACATATTAAGAAAATTAAAATTGGATAATATTGGCACATCTTTTCCTTTAAAAATCTAACGTCATCCTTTGTCAGAAATTGTAGGCCTTAATAAGATACACATGCAGGAGTGAGTAGCTGAGATATTTGTTGAAAGTCATTTTAGCACAACTTAGCCTGATAAATTTATCGATATCATATATAGAAATGCCTAGACAGAAAGGACAATTTTATAAACCTTTAAATAATAAAACTAAAATAATAATGTATTTTATCTTGAGAATTTACTTAAAAACACAATGATGATTATATTTGATAGTACTTTATCTTGATATATAAAGGTATAACATCATGATTGAAAAGTACCATTTTACTATCAACCTGAATTTACTGGAAAGAAAAAGTACTAATTCAGTTACTTTTATATTTGTGATTTCCTAAACTACCATGAATTCTCACCACCTAAAGTTTTTAAAAATTATTTTGTGGTTTTGCAAAGTAAAACATTACAGTGTATCATTTAAGATTGTGTAGCCAAGGGTTGATTCTAGGATTGATAACACTAAATCCTTCCCAGGTCTCAAGGACTCTTAGTCTGAAGTGCTACATTTGATTGGTTGTAATTTCTAACCCTGGCCTTCTGGTAAATGACTCCAGTAGTCAGACAACTGGTACAAGTTTAGAATATCAAATTTATTTTCCTTAGGAATTTGGGATCTAAACCATGTTAGACTGTATCTTAGTTCTCTGCCTGTTCCTATAACAGAATACCAGAAACTCAGTAATTAATGAATCCTAGAGGTTAGTTCTTCACAGTTCCAAAGACTGGGAGGTCCAATGGCAAGGTGTCAACAGCTGCTGACACAGAAGAAGGGTCTCCTTGCTGTGTTTTAGTAGAAAGGAGGATGCACCATGGCTGGAGGGTAGGCGCACACCAACTTGGACCTCTCGTTAGAAAGCTACAGCCTAATGAAGAAGCCACTCCCTCATAGCTTCTTTTAACCCGGATTACCTGACAAAGTCTCCCCTTCAAATACTATTGGCAAGTGATTCCAACCCAGTAACTGTGAGTGACATGTTCAAACTACACTTATCTGGTTTTGTAGCTTGCACTCAATCAATACAAATTTAAGAGTTGAAGTTCAGACAGGTATAGGAGGAAAAAACTGAGAGCACCCATCTGTAGAAAACACAAACAACAGTCAGGGATATAGCTCAGTGGTGTGAGTACCTGCCTGGCAAGTGCAAGGTCCTGAGTTCAATTCCTGGTACAAAACAAAACAAAACACAAAGAAAGCAAAGACAACGTTGTTGACCCAGATAGTGAATTTATAAGAAAATGATTTCTGACACAATTCCAGCTTTTAGGCTCTGAACCAAACTTTCATTAGCCCTGGTTACTTAGCATTTTCTGAATATTCTCAAATATCAGTTGCTATTTAAGAGGAGCTATTTTTTTTTTAAGTTAGTAGATTGTAAGTAATGACCAATACCCTGGTAAATCAAATTTATAACTAATAAATTGATAATTATTGAACACATATAATGTTTTCAACTTTGTTCTTGACCCATTTATGACATTTTAATCCTCTCCCAGGATCCTACGAGGTAGATATTATTATCCTTATTATTTTAAAGACAAAGAAATTTTGGTGATTTATCCAAGATTGAGCAGCAGATCCTCAGTCTGAACTCCAAAAGCCATACTCAGGACCACAGTTGTTGAGACTTTACACTTGCCCACTGGATTAAAACAGATTATCTTACCAAAACTTATGCATCTTATGTATGAATACTCCAGGATTATTTTCCAAATACAATTATACATTTGTCAATTGACTCTTGCAGTGTCGTGGATATGATCCGTACGTCACAGCCATACATTTAGGGATATAGAGGCTCAGGATGCAGCAGCCATGGTACCCTAAGAGATGGTAAGAAGTAAATTTACATACTTGATCTGATTCCACTTTTTAGCATTGTGTCTTTAAGCTGCCCTCTCCTTTGGGCTTATCTTACTTCTTATTTACCCTTAACTCTTTGCCTCAAGCATCACTGGGGAACCCCGTTTGTGTGCATGATGACTGATTATCGTGAGGGCCACTTCGGCAGGTGTCTTTTAACCAGTTGAATCTCACGCACTAAGGACATTTGATAAAACTGTTGTTCCTCTACTTCCTGCTACATTACTTTATAAAGATTAATAGAAAAATTTAATTTTGGTCAGTCTGTATTGAAATAAGTGGTGCAAGCATTTTAAGTAGTTTTTTCAGTGAGGAGTTATGAACTTTTAAGCTACTCGTGTTTGAGAATGTATTTATATTTTTATTTATGTGAATATTTTAATTTTATCTTTATGCTAGAACAGTTGAGATGCATACATTCATAAAGATTAATAAATTTTCCTATCAATCTAATTATTAAATATATAAAGTATATTCTTAACCTATTATTTAGACTAAGTAGACACAAATATATATATATATTTGTGTCTTGATTTTTCTAGAATATTCATTTCCCCAACCTATTTCTGTATTTATTTGTAGTACTCCAGTAAGCTAAATATTCAAATATATAATTAACCCTAGAAGTTTCTCACTAATTCTTCTTTGAAGTATTATCCCATCTTTCTTTCCTCCTCTATTATGAGAATGATTTTGGAAATTCTTTTTACTATTCTTTGTTTATTAAGCAAACTTTCAATATATAAATATGTTTATCTTTCTATGATGCATCCTGGATCATTCTGTATGTTCCTGACATCACTTACATGCTTATTTTATTATGAGAAATCTTATTAGAATTTTTTTTTGAATCGGGAATCAAATTCAGGCCCCTGCATCTGCCAGCAGCAGGTACTGTGCTGCTTGGTTACATTCCAGCCCTAGAATTTTTTAACTTTGATTTTCACTATATCTTATGAATTGTCTTATTTTGTTATATCTTCCTTTTTTTAACTTTAAGGTTATCTTTCAGAAATTACCATTATTTTATCAGGGGTTTGCCCTGAATATTATACTTGCTTTATGAATTGATTTTCCATGCTTATTGGTCCTTTGCCTATTTTGATGTACTTTTTTAAAATTGAAAGAATAGATAATTTATTCTATGCCTATATACCTTGGATTTTAAAAGTACTCTCCCACATTATTTCAACTGATGCCAGCTATTTAATAGTTTGATTCTATATTTAAAGTTTTGCACCTTATGTACCTCAAAATATGGAAGCAATTTTAATTATTCAATGTGTCCTCTTTGTGTGGCCAAGCTCCTTTGTTTTGTTACTATTTTTATTTCTTTTTTGGACTATTTTGGAAACCTCTGCTTCTTATACTCTGTCTCTCTGTCTCTGTCTCTCCTTTTTCTCTTACTTAAAACACAATTTGTTTCCTATTTGTTCAGGCTTGTGGGTGAGACTTTCTTATTGTAAACTCACAAGAGAGTAAAGAAATCCAAGGTAGGCACTTGTGTGGAAATCTCACTGGGATAACAAAACACCAGACTCCTGGCCATTTGCATTTGAATTTACTTCTGCATTCGGTACCCTGTGGTTTCTTTCTTTATTCCTTTACCAGTTAATTATAAAATTTTAAACGTATTTTATCCAGAATTTCTAAAGCATAGGAGATTACAATCCATCTTTTTCAACACAATTCATCATCTGCCAGTGTTCTACATTAGTTATTTTTCTGCCAAATTAATTTATATTCTAATACATCATAAATGACTATTGAATTTTTTAATTAAGTGTGAAATATGATGAGTGTTTCTCTTGAAGTTTCAAAAAATCAATAAAGTGTTGTACTGCAGAGCATGTATTTTCCTGTGTAATAGTACTATTTCTTGTATTGGTTTCAACTCGAAAAGGATTATGAATTTTAAGTGGCAATTATAGCAGACACTCTGGATCTTTTCTTAACATTAAGGGAAATTTCATTATTTTCCCACTAAATACAAAGATGTAACTTTGCAACTGAAATTTTTCTTGTTCCATTAATCATCATGTACACTGCTAAGAGGATTTTTTATCTTCTTTCAGTTCCTCTTTTTTAACCCATTTTTCACAATGATATCTGCAGCACTGCAGTGTCATTTACTTTAAAGTATGGAATATTTTGGAATGTATAAAACATTCTCCTATTATCAGTCAATATATTTCTGAAATAAGCTATAATTATTCAAAATATAGTCATTCTATAATAGCTATGGGATGCAATTATTAGTACTTACACTGACATTTAACATGACTTTTAGTGCAATTTGAAGATGTGTGTGTGGAGGGGTGTGTGTGTGTGCATATATATATATATATATATATATATACATATTCATTTAAGATTAGTGAGCTGTATTATCAGGGAATGCATAGTTTCAGAAATCATCTCTATACTATAGAGTTTTCCCTCTTCTCCACAGGGGCTACACTGAGGATTCTAAGTAGATGTCTGAAATGATGGATAACCCATAATATGCTTTTCCCTAAATTCACACACTTGATAAAATTTAATTTATAAACTAGCATCATAAAAGTTTAATACCAATAGGTAATAATAAATACAAGAATTATAAAAATATGCTACTGAAAGTTCTTTGCAATTTTGAATATTTTATCTCTAGGACTTTTACATTTAATGTTTTCTAATTGTGCTGGAACATGGATCATGCAAAGTGCACAAGTGAAACTGTGGGTTATAGGAAAACACTGCGTGTGTATGTATCGTACAGTTACATATATCGCCTAATTCCAGTATTAGTTTAAAGATGGAAATGCTACGTTGTTACTTTTTGTCTGTAACTTTCCACAGGGACTGTCCTAAAGGAAACATTTCTTTGACCCTGAAGCGAAAGGAAATGTGTTATCAGGGGCGTCACAGTACCAAGCCAGGGGATGAGCAGGAGAGAAGGCCGCTGACACCCAGACAGGAGCAGAAGCTGGGGAAAGAGCTGCAGAGCCCCAAATCTGTGAATGTACTCATGGTCCCACACGGCTCTAGGGACGGTAAAAGAGTTTCATATGTTGTTGTTGTAATTTTTGTTTATTTGGCAGTGCAGGCCTCAAGGCTTGATGGTAATTTACCAAAGTTCTTGTGTGGTTGATTCTACTTTATCACTAAGGTAGAGAACCAGGTATTAGGGGTTTGAAGCCAATGAAAAGATAAGGGTTGCTGACACTGTTCTTTCCACATGAACACGGGTGATCAGGCACCAGTAAAGGAAAATCAAATGCTGAACCTATCTTAGTAGTTTGAATGAATTCTGTGCTTCATCCACTGATTAAAGACAGTGAGGGTCAATCAGAAACTCCAGAATATTTGTGACTTTTTAAGAATTATTTCCACTAAGAATCACACTCATTAGAATTCTCATATAATATTTTTCAGCTTTTTTGTGGAGTATAAATGGGAATTGGGGAAAGTTTTCAAGTAAGAACACAAATTACAGTATATAAAAGTTATATATATATACAGTATATAAAAGTTATACGTATGCCCTGTGAAAGATAACTGGGCAACAGATTTAAAAAGGCCCTGTGTCAGGAGGTTACTTGTTCTTTATTTGTCCTACACCCAGATGGTATGAGGTGCTTTGCAGTTTCCCTCCTCCACAGTTATAGGCTCTATGCTCCGTGTTCCACAGCAATTTTAGGCATCTTTCTCTCATGAGATTCATCATACTATATTATGTGTCTTTGTTTGTACTGTTTTATGGTATTTCGAATCCATTTGACAATCTCTAGCACATTTCCATATGTGTAATATCTAAAGATAAGGAATCAAAAGAAACAGTAAAAGTTTATTGCAATGAATCCAATCTTCTAAACTCAGCCACAAATAAACTCCATCATAGCTTGACTAATAGACATAGATTTATCCTCTTTGTAACATATGTTCTTTTAAAAATAAAAGCATTTTACCAGCAGAATCAACAACAACAAAAACAGCAAACATAATTCAAAATATCCAAAATACCAGTAGACTTAGCTGTGGCCAAATTTATGTACATATATCCTGTATCTTAATATAATCATAAAAGAAAATCACAATTCCTAGGATGAGATATTCAAAATTGGATATTGGGACATAATACATAACGTTTCAACACTATGTGTAGATTTAGTGGTGAAGACATTAGCACCAGCATCTTTTCTCTATTCTTTCAAATATATTTTTAAAGATATAAAATACAGGGAGAAAGCACTGAACAGGATGAGTACATTATATTTCAAGGCGCTTTCTCCAAATTAAGAGTATTTCTTAGTGAAAAACATTTTCCTTTCAGCATAAAATACCATATATTTAGGTTTTTCCTCTTTTGAGCTCCTTCCTTTTTTCTTCCAAGAAAAGAAATTCTTAGACTTCAGTTGAGTTAGGCTGGATAAAAACTTAGAAAGAAATCAGTGAGATGATAATATTGGCTAGATCTGCAACATGCTTCAGAGAAAAGGAAATAAAAGAGTGTGCTGTGGGAAAACGGATTTTACTTTTACAGATCCCTATCTGTGTAGATGCTTTATTGGGGTTTGGTTACTAACCCTGACAAAACTAGTCAAATTTAAAAAAATAAAAATTATAGTGAGCTATTATTATAGAAAGCAAAAAATATGGTAAAGGCACTGGAAAATTCAAGAAATGTACATTGATTCCTACATTGTACACTTTTATACAGTTACCTGTTAGAGTGCTAGTTTGCCTTCTCCAAAAAACTTTTATCCTTTCATTTTACTCAGAAAATTAGATAAATCTCTGATCAAACAATTTATTTCAGCAGATAGCTCATGATGTTTTCTTCTTGGCTATTATAGGGGATTTTTAATGTAAAGTTAGAATATGACAGTAATATTTCTTTCACTAGCATTCAGAAATCATTTTTCATTTCTAAAATGAGACCTAAATAAAACAGATTCCTAAAATATTTTCTATTTGTAATGTGCTTAAATAAAACTATTGTGTATACGTGAATAGCTCCAATTCAAAAACAAAACAAAACACATTGGAGCATCTAGCTTTGCATTGCCTACAACAGAAATCTATGTCATTCTTTGTGAAATAAGCAGCTGTTGCCATGGTGAGAATTTGACTGAGATACAAGTTGCTCTTATGTCTAGTATTTCAAAATCGTTAATACAGGCTGCATGTGACCAGAACATCTGAGCATTCACAACAAACCTACCTATGAGTGTAAATGCATTCTCTGAATAGAGCAACTAGACAGTATCTAACAGGTGATTCAGTATTCAAAAGATATAAATGCATTGTCAAAAACGTGATAACATAACTAGCTTCTTTGGAAGAATGACAAGTTAAAAAATAAAACCACAGGGATTATATATTCCAGTTGGATAGATGTTATACAGCACATTAAATTTGAATTGAGTATTTAATGAAATCACGATACATGCTACAAGAGAGTTTACAAAAAATATGGTTTATGAATTGAGGTTGTTACAGGACCTTAGATTGATAAATGAGGCACTAGTGCCCACTCACCCAGTGGTACTCAATCCATACACTCTGCTTTCTCAGATCCCAGAAGATGTCTGTTGGTTTTCAGTGTTAGATTGAAAAGATGCCTTCTTTTGTATTCCTTTACATTCAGATTCTCAGTTTCTTTTTGCTTTTGAAAATCCATAAGACCAAGCATCTCAATTGAAGTGGACTGTGCTCCCCCAAGGGTTCAGAGATAGTCCACATCTTTTTGGACAAGTGCTTTCCCAAAATTCCCTGGACTTTTTTCTTATAGGAATTAATTCTAGGGGGCTGAAGATTTAGCTCAATGGTTTAAGTGCTTGCCTGGCAAGCATGAGGTCATGAATTCAATCCCCGGTACCAAAAAAAAAAAAAAGAATTAGTTCTAGTTCCTCTTGGTGGAATTCTTTGTTAACTATTCTCATAATTGTCTTACTGATTTTATCCTTTGACCCTTACTTACTTAACTGTTTCTTTGGCTTTGTCTCTTCCAGACTTAAAGCTGTGCACACACCCAAGATGAAAAGGCCCGGTGCCTATGGAGGGCCTCTAGACGGGATCTCTGCAGAGGTACCTCGGACTGCTGTTATAACTCTGCGGCCATGTTCAGCATGAAGCAGTTTGATCGGTCTTCTGCTCCTTTCGCCTCACGGCAGTTCGGGTTACTTCTTCAGAGGGGGAAATGTTTCAAGCAGCTGAGCCAGTTAGAAATACTACAGGTAGTTGGACAGGATTAGGCCTCAAAGAAGCTGGCACAGAGGACTAGATGTCTCATGACCTTAGAGGACACACACACCTCTTGCTGCAGGCCAGATCTCAAGACAAATGCAAGCACACCCTTAAGTATAATCCTTAGGGATTAAATCTGGATCATTTTATACACACTTTGCAAATTCCCATTTTTCCCCACCTTTGAGCCATCTAATCTCATGGTTCTACTCCATAAAAAGTCCCTAGAAAAGACAGCGTCTGTGGGCAACCTGCTTGGAACCCCCTTCGGTCTCTCTTCAGGCAGCTTTCTCTCAATAAATATATTCTACTCTTCAAAAAAAATTTTTAAAAATATGGCTTATTTAAGAAATAAAAATAATTAGCACTGAGTGGTAAGGAGGAAAAAAATCTCGAAATAAAAGATTTAAAAAGACTTTCAGGAGGTAGAAACTGAACCAGATTTCAAAGAAAAATAAATATCGGAGTGAGGTAAATGAAATATATACATTATATTTTAAGCATGATAGCAAGGGGTCTGAGGAAGCCTGGAGTCTACAGGTCTCAAATATCAAAACATATGCATGAAACAACAAGATAGAAACCCAAAGAATAGAATGTAGGAACACGATCAGGCAGAAGTTTCACTGTAAGGTCTGAGTCCAAGCTGCAGGCACGGAGAAAAATGTAGTGTTAAAGTAATATGGCTGCACTGTCGTCCAGAGGCCTGATTTAACTTGTCAACATTGATCCTTTTGTGACTCAAGTTTGCTATTTTGTCAAGGTGGTAAAAGCAACTCACCCAAGCAATCATGTGTCAGGTGCTATGCTAACAATGGCCATGTTATCTTCTTAGATAATGTCAAAAAATACCCTCGTAGACGTAGACGTTCGAAAGTTCTAGAAAGTTTGCCAAAGCTCAAAGCCTTTCAGAGAGGGTGCAGATTTCTCTGAATGACTCAAGGCTCTGCTTTAGATTTAAATTTCACAATCCCACTCTGCACCAGGCTGTGAAGGTATTTACCCCAGCAATTGCTACTCAATATTTCTCTGAATGTGTCACATCATTATTCAAATGAATCTCAACTTCCCTAATTATTTTCTGTTCGATCTCTCCAGAAAACCCAAAGCTTTGGTCACCGTCACTCCTTTACAAACCATTCATTTCTTCGAATTCTGAAATTTCATTTTTTGGGGAAGGGGAGGGGTTAAAAACATTTTTTTTTCCCTCCTTCAACCTAAAGAACATTTTTTAGTGTAGGATCTCTGAGTAAATTTTGGTAATTCTGATCATGACTTCTCTTTGGAAAGATAACCATTTTTGGCTCTAGATGTATTTTACATCCAGAACAGTGTGACCTCACCACATTTGTCTTCATAGCTGTTTTACTTTATGTCACCAAGTAACCTGTGGAATTCCTCTACTTTTTCCTTTCATTTTTCTGCATGTTCATACATGCCAAATAACCTGCTTTAATGAAATATGAAATATTCATTAAATAATGAAATTATTTGAACTGCTAATAAGCATGTTGATGACTCCAAATTTCATATATACTATTTCTTAATGTTCCTGTGACTTCTCTTTATTACTTCAATGGCTTTCCCACGGATGTGTTTATATGCTTCAGAATTTGAGAAATTATTACAAGATCTTTCATGGTTTGGTCCATGTTGATCTCAAATAACATCTTTACTGCTACTTATCATATATTTTGCAGTTATTCATATATATCAGTCAGTTTTTACCTTGTGGATTTAGCCCACAATTCACCCATCCTCACATACTGAATCAGTCTTGCTAATACATTTTTAAATGGTTAAGATGTGTTGGGGACTGGCGATTTAGCTCAGTGGCATAAGCACTTGTAAGTTCGATCCCCAGTACAACAACAACAACAACAAAAAAAAAAAAAAGAAAAAGAAATGTTGGCATTTTTAATCTAAATGAAGTAATTCATTAATTTGTTTGCATATTTTCATCCATGGTTCCCAATATACTAAATTCCTTATTTTGTTTGCATAGCTTTATCATTATTCTGCAGTAAATTATGATAAATAATTGTTTAATTGCTTACCTCACTGCACAATATTTTATGTTCATGGACAAAAAAGGACTGGGTGTTTTCCTGTTTATATAAAAAGGAAAGAGTAAAATCAGAAATATGATATAAACTACTACTGGATGGAACATATTTGTATCTTTCTGTTTAGATAGATCTGATACTTTTGATAATTATTTAATGCTTATAAATGTTAAAATTCATACAGAGCTTTTAAATTTTATTATATTTAGGAGGGCATTTAATACTACAAGTCATCCCAACAGGGAAAAAGAGTTAAAAACAATCAAACAAAAGAAATCCAGGGACAAACATTTTGGATCACTGTGATTGGTAAGAGTTTTGATAAAATGTACAATGAATGTTTCAAGTTTTATTAAAGACATATTGCCATTAATTCTCCCTCAAAATGCCCCTCCTTTGAAGACATTTATGCTCTCATTCTTACCACTTTCTTAAGTGGGTCTGGAAGTCCTTTGTTCATGAACGTCTTCAGTTCCTGTGTGCTGGCTATTTCACTGTTCTGATTCCATTCAAAAGCTTGACCTTCTATGGCCCTTTTGACTTTGGGGAAGAGCCAGAAAACAATGTCCTCAACACAGTGAACAGGGTGTTTGAGGACACAAAATAATATTTTCACTAGCCCGACTTTTCCTTAGATGGAACTCAGCGGCAGCATTGACTGAATTTTTGAACAAACCTAGTAAAAACTTTCATGAAAAAAGATTTCTATTACTGCCTAAAAACTGGCAAGAATGATGGAACAAGTGAAACAAAGGGAGATAGTTTCAGGGGGACCAAGGACAATGTGTCTTTTACTGCACTAAAATTTTTATGTAAATAAACACTTTAGAAATCAGTATTACATTGAATTTTTCTTGAAATGTAAAATTAATGGAAATATTAAGTAAAATCTATACAAATGAAAAACTCAACTACAATTTAGATGTTCATAGGCTGAACAGTAGCATGGGCACAATATAACAGTGGTATAGTAATCTGGAAATAGGCGATTGTGAATTCCCAGGATGAAGTACCAAATCCAAAACAAAATTGTGCATGAGATATACACAATGCAAGCATTTGTTTATATGTAATTGTAGTCTTCAAAGGATTCCAAGAAAGGTAAATCTGGAAAACTGGAAACAACATTAAAATAATTGTTCTAAACAAATGAACCCTCTGTGTACCAATTCAAAAATCTCTATGTATCTGCAGAAGAATAATTTCAATGGAAAAAAAAATGATGGAGGGCTTTCTGTGATTTAGCTTTCTTGTTGCTGAGCCAAAATATCTGACAGCACAACTTAAAAGAGGGAGGGTTTAATTCAGCTCACAGCTTGGGGAATTAATTCTGTATTGAGTGCCATCAATTGAGCATCAGGGTAGAACCCTCTGGTGGGGTCAAGTGCTTAGTTCATGGTGCCCAGGAAGCAGTGGAGGGGACAATGCCAGAGAGGAAAGGAACAAGAAGCAGATACAGAGCCCAAGGCCAAGACACTGTGACGCACCTAGACCTGCCTACAAATGTGCTCGGCCATGACACAGGGCAGATTCTAAAGCCAATCAAGTTGGCATTTCATCCTGTACACCACTCACTTTATAAACAAGCTGCTGAAAGCTAAAGCAGAAGAGAGGTACAAGCAGCCACGTAGGGGAGACTTCTCATGATCAGAGGAACAGTGAGAGTCAGAAAGTTGATGTTTCAATAGACACATGGAGTCCAGAGGAGAATAGCAATTAATGAAAAAACCCCAAGGGCCGGTGTCGAATTCCACACCAACTCAAAATACCATTTAAGCCTGAAGATAAAAAAGGACTTATTTAGATGAAGAACCGGAAAGAAAATAAATTTATGCCTGGCATGCTCCCTTTAAGAGAAACACCAGCGAGAGAGATGCGGAACAATATGTCTGGAGATAGCAGAGAGATGCTGCGAGGTATAAAGAACTACAGAGATGGTAAACAGACCAGGAAACGGCAAATGATCATTAAATCCCCAGGCTTAAAATATACACATAATCAAAATGCACAATAATGACAGGCTTGAGGGGAAGGCGTGAGTGCTTTAGAGTTCTAGTTTTAACTGGTAAGGGATGAAAACACACTTTTATTAAACTAGACTAAGGCAGTGGCATGTTTTCATTTTTAGAGCAACATAATATTTTTTAAATAAAAAGTTTTAAAACAATAGAAGGAAGAAATTGCATAAGTCACTGTATCTGAGTAATGCTAAACGAGGGAATGCGTGTCTGACATATTAATATACATATCACACAAACATGACATAAGGAAAAGTATTCAATAGATACAGAGGACTTCGCATCATGATAAAATGGATTTATGACAATGACAGATTTGAATGTGTGTAACAAAGCTGTAGAGTATTTGAAGCAAATACTGGCAGAATTAAAAGGAGAGACATATATGTGCTCAGAATGGAGATTTACACATGTCTCTCAGTAACAGCAAAAATACAAACAATAAATCATCAAGTAAACCAAATATATGAGTAACAAACCTAAGAAAATTAGCCCGATTGATATTTATAGAATATAACATCAAAAGTTGGCACAACACACACTTTTCAAGAATACCTGACACAGAGAGAGTTATCCACGTGAGCCACCATGCAAGGTTAACCTTGTTTACAACCAGAGGCCTTAGAATAAAACCCAACCCTGATCACTAGAACCTCTGTGAGAAAAATCTACAAAATTTTATTTCCCAGTGAAAACATACACTTAGCTGTAAAAGAGAGGCTATTTATATTCCAAAAGGGAGTGATAGAAATAGGATTTCTAGAATATGATCAGTGCATTCTAGAAAAATGCAAAAGAAAGAAGGGGGGGCATTCATTACCATTGAGAACGGAAGGGGGGCCCGGTCAGCTCTTCATGTGCTTTTCCCTGTCCACTGTATCATTGCAGTTCCCTCCCTTTCCTTTTCCATACTGAAACTTGGCTTTCACAAAGCCCTCAGGCTAGGGAGTTCTAGCTTGGGCAGTTCCTTTTAACCACAGTAACTTTAAGCGAGGAAATAGATAGAAACATCAGATATTTCAGTGTTTCAGAGCAGACAGTGGAACTGCTATTTTACATTTTAATTAAGGAAAGAAAAATAAAAATTTCCATCCAAATGTGTGGTTAAAAGATCATGACGGTGGGATGATTCCATTGTGAAGACTGATTGACAACATTCTAATGAGGATCTGTTATGATTTAAAGAAATGCTTTGTTTATATGTCAGAAATGCTTTGTTTATATGTCCAACGAGACAATCTGTTTTCTTCAGTATTAAAATATGGTTGGCACGAGGGTAAATTACATATGCAAAACATAATGAAGGCACAATACAGTAAAAGAAATAGTAAAAATATAATTTTTGATTACAAAAACTGTCTTGTGATTTAGGTGGCAGGGAGATGGAATACATGGTCTTGTACATGTCAATCACATGCTTTTCTACTAAGCTACCACCTAGATCACATGTGGGTTTTTTTTTTATTATTTTGGGGTTTTTTTTGATTGGTTGTTGTTGCTTTTGTTTTTGGCCCACTTCTGTCATATTTGGATGATACTTAGTTTATCGCAGGTCCTACAAAAGTTTTTGTTAATTTATTAAGCAACCAAACAAAATACCATGAAAGACAATAGCAGCTACATAGTTTGAAGATATTTTGTTGCTTCATACTAAAGATTTTTAAATATATAAATATGGATTTAGCATCACCTATTTGTATAATATAAAGAATTTCTTAGAAAATAGATTTGGTCCATTATAAAAATGAGTGGCTGTAAAAGAGGTTACAGGGCGTTCTGGAGATGTGAAGTTTGGAGAAAGGAAAAATACACACTAATGGATACTCTGACCCTCAAACACCTTTCTATTTTCTGGATCTCAAATCTTCCAATCTGTCTTAAGTGTCTTTCAAAATAATTTTTAAAGTAAAAGGCAATTAGATCAGTAAGAGATCATTAGACAATGTTTATATGTGTACTTCCAATGTATTTTGTGTTGATGTTAAATATCTTGTGAAGTAAAATTAGAGGTTATGACAACAAACTATGCTATCGTATTAATTTGCTCCAGTCAATCAAAGAAAATGGGTGATGCTGTTACTTTTATTTGAATTACCAAAACTAGTCTTTCTTACCCTGGGTAAAATAATGAAGTATCATTGCAGTTACCCCATCTCTTCTACCCTTTGAAGAATTAAAAGTATATTTCTGACTATAACGTATTTAAATTTTAAAAGGTTTCCAGGGCATAGCAACTAAATGATCTCATTCTCTCACAAATTAAGACCAACCATCCCGATTTTTTTCTCATTATTCTCGCTTATGAAGTTAATCGGCACCGAGCTCTCCTAAAGACTTCTTCAAGTCTCCCAGGTGAGGCAGAAGCAGCCCTAATGAGCAGGCGTCAGTGGCATTTGATCCCCTCCTAGTAAAATGCAGACACAGATACAATCTTTTGCTCTTCCTCAGGCTTTTAACTTTGAAAATAAAGAACTCAAAATCTCCAGCATCAGCAAGCCATTAAACTAGTTCCTTCTCCCCTCCCCACAGCTAGCCCTCCATTATTTTGCAAAAATAAAGCTGCAAGTGTTTTATGGGTTTCATTTGGAGGGAATGTGGGAATTACAGGAGAAAAGGGACCTCTGTGCCTTCTATTAGAGCTCTTTTTCTCTTCCATTTGATCAGGGAAACTTTCCCTTCCTGAGCTTATTGAGCCAAATTGGCAAATAGAAAGAAATGAGTTTGTATCATGTGTCGAGGAAGTTACCACATCAGGGTGGATTTATATGTGAAATATTTTGGATGAATTAAGTGCTCCTTTGGGAAATATCCAGAAGGTAGAAACAAACACTGATGAGCCAAATGGCAAACAGAGGCCGTAAATTAAGTACATTCTCATTACCTTTTCACTCCCCTTGACTAGAAACAATAATCTCTCCCCTAAGAAGCACAGTCTCAGAAAAAAAAAAAGGTTAGTGTACCCAAAGGGCAGAGCACACAGATCTATCTGGCGATATGTTCGAACAATCATAAAGCTGCAGCTCTGGCAGATGATGGGTGGTGGTGAATTAGCGAGGTCTAGGTGAATTATAGAGGTGGGAATCTTCCATCAAGGAGGCCCAGCTGTCTGCCTCAAGGTGCATGACCCTGGCAACAGACAACAGGAGCAGTCAAGCACGAGACAGCTGTTGCAGAGGAGAAAAATGAATTAAGTGAAAGTTCTCATAATTAGGGTCTGGCCAAGGGAGGAAGCATATTCTAGCATGCCATCCTCTAAGCTTGAGTTTAAATCTAAATCCCATGATGTCGGGAGACTGAGTCTGTGATTGTATATGTCATGTAATATATGAGAATAGCTGAATGTATATATGTGTCTACACATATGCTCTCAAAGACACATTAGTGATCAGTATTAGTGTCAATACTGGACCTTCATAAAAAGGATTATTTCCTCCATCTTTTGTCTAGCTCATAACTAAAGAAACAGCTCAGGTAATTATAGGAGAATATTTCAACAAAATTGAGAGTTTTTCACTGACACATACTCAGTTCTTGATGTTTTCTGTAGCTGTTCTCATTAAATTTTATCCAGAATGAAAGTCAGTGCGCCGTTAGGGAACAATGATTCACTCTTGCAAAGAAAAGGAGATTTATGGGGAAGATCACTTGTATCTGACAGTCAGACATCGGTCCTCAGTGCATGAAAAGTGAGTGGGACCTGATAGATCTTTCTCTGCTCATCGTAAAGCCATTGTTTTCCTTGTCTCAGGAATAAATGGAAAGTAATAATGATCATATCAATGTAAGGGAAAAAATACCATTTTGTAACTGGAGAAAAAAATTTACAAATTTGACATTTAGTTAGTTAAAAAATGTAAGTCAACTGCCTATTATTTTCTACCTTTCTTCAAAGGGCACTGTTTATTTACAAACAGAATTTAACCACACCTACATTAAAAAAATAACCCACGAAAACAGTGCAGGAAAATTAACAGGAGAAATGCGATTCTTAAGAAATAATTGGTAGCTGACACATGATATCAATACTTAAAGCAAACATAGAACACTAAGGCAAACAAGCTTAGTTAATTTCTCATTGGTAGCTGGACATTTTTGTTCATTTGGTCACTTGAAGCAGAAGCAGAAACTGTCCCTCTTATGGAACTACATTTCAGCACAGTTGCCCTCTTTAATTCATAGTTTCATTTTCTGTAATTTCAGTTACCTATAATCAATAGGATTTAGAAAGATAAATAAGGAGCTTCCATAAATAAGCAATTCATAAGTTTTAAATAACATTCATTTCAGTATGTTTCTATAATTGCATTAAATAATTAATCATGACTAATTTTCTACTGTGCCTAAATTACAAATTAAACTTTATATCGGATACGAATGCGAGGAAAAATCCATAGTATATGCATCTGTTAGGAGTCCTAAAACATCTAACACAGATTCGAGGACCTACAGTATACATTTAATTAGCCTATAAATTATACTTTCAGTGTGAACTTACAGGCTGACTATATTAAGCCAAGCTGCAAATAGTGTCAATAATTTAATATTTGAAACATAAATATTTCTTGAAACTCTTTTGTTATTGCCTAGAATTATATCAAAAATAGTGATATATTGAACTTATTATTATGAAAAAATTATTTTTCTATGTGTTTGGTAAAGGTTAATTTTGTTATAAAGAATCATGTTAAGCCATAGGAAATACCTATGAAATCTAAAAAACCACTACAATAACTATAGCAGTATTTTAGCCTCTAGGTTCTCTAGAAATAACAAAGAAAATCTTAATTTAAGATGATAACAGGGTTTAGTAGCAGAATTAGGATAGAAAAATTGCCTTTAGTAAAATAAAGGAGTCAATCGGTTCTATGTAGTCTATCACTACCCAAACTAGGGCTCTTTGCTAAGATTAATGCACACTGGAGCCTAAACTTGACTATCTTTGATTTCTCAATTTTAGGAACAGTAGCTTCAAAATCAAGGGGAACTTAACAAAGGAAGAGTAAAATTCATGAGAAAATAAACTGTATCATTTGTTTAATGCACAGGAGAAAAATTGCAACCAATAAAATCAAAGCAAGAATTTAATCAAAACATAATGAATATATTTAGGATGATAAAAGGCATTAGCCATTTGAAAAAAGAGTAAGGAAGGTCATATTAGGTGGATAAGTGAAATATAAAAATATAGTTCAAACGTAGAGACTAATAGGTAAAGGTCAAGAGTAAGAGGGATAAAGCCAAATATTAAAGGAATGAATAGGGTACCAGACTGAAGCTCTCACTGAGAAAAACAGGAGATAATACAGCAAAACCTTAAAAAGTACAAAGGGTGGTAACAAAATCCAGTGATTATTTAAATTAAAAATTATGATAAAAGATACATTGTCATTAACCCCCCTCCAAAGCTCCCCCATTTTTGAAACCATTTGTACTATTGTACCTGTCACTTACTGCAGCAGCTCTGGAAGTCCTCTTTCTTGAGTGTCTTTACAAGCTGTGACCAAACCAGAAAGAATGCTGCTGCCAAGTGCCATTCGGCACCATGGTGGACTCATGAGAGATCAATGTGTCCTCACCTGCGGCATTCACCAGATCTGCCACCGTGTGACTTCTCAATCTTCCCCAATGTCCAAATGCCTCTGAAGGAGAGACATTGTTTAATCAGTTCAGGATTTCAAACCACGCGGGATAGGACAGCTCCACAGAACTAGTGCAACTAGCCCTGACAAGGACTTCCAGGAGTGTTTTGGCAAGTAGGAATCTGTCTTTTATTGTAATAAATATTAAAAAATTAGATACTCTGTCTTTGGACCATACTATAAATGTTGAAGTTCAAAATTCAAAAAAATAGAAGTTTCAGAAGAAAATTGCATTTTAAAAAATATGGTAAGAAATCTGAATATAAATATCCCAGATATTTAGACAGATGAAGTATTCTGCTTAAAACATATATGGAGTATCAAAGCTCGGGGGTAACATCAAAAGCTTAATATATGGTGAAAGTTAAGGTTATCAAAGATAACAAAATTCAAGTTTTAATGAGTAAATGGATGTGTGACTTTTCAACAGTAACACTGAAAGCAGAAAGACATTTGAATGTATCATAACAATCTGATTTAAAAGAATATTGCACTTATCACTTATATTTAGAAAGTTGTTTAACAAAATACAATAATAAAATATTATTGAAAAAAGTTTTAGATTTTTTGGAAAATGTCATTATGAAAAATAATTTGAAATCCTTCACTGAATGAAAAAAATGTAACAAATGTGTGAAAGTAAGAAAGAACAAATAGTTTATGCAATTCTAAAATTAGACAAAAGAGTGGAAAATAGTTCCACTCTAAACATGAACTACAATCATAACTATGTCAGAATAACATAGGAAAGAGACAACTCATGTTTATAGGAGGATTTATTAGGAGATATTGCTTTAAAAACATATGTGTTATGATATCTTAGTTTAAATCACAACAACATAAGAAAAACAGAACTTTGGAACCTGTAAAAGAAAGCTAAGTCTATTCAATTAAAACCAAGAATAAAAAGCTGGGCCAATAGTAAAAGATACAAAAATAATATAATGTCAGAATTAAATCTTATTATAAGAACCGCTACAGAAAGCATGAGTTACAGGCATACACTGAAACATTGGTAATAACATTATCAGAGTAATTCACATTAAAGCAAATAAACTTAACTTTAGAATTCTTAGGTAAAATTATGAAGTGAGATTATTTCCAGCATCAGCAGGAAAGTGAGAATATAGTAATCCTAATGCTCACTGGAAGAGTGTAGCCAAGTGTGCATTCAAATGGCCTCCTGGCCCTCATTACGGATTCTCAGCAAAAACAGTCTGTGCCAACAAGCAACTGGGATACCTGTGGGTCTCAGGGAAATCTTTCTCCAGTTCAGTAAGGAGGCATTTTCTAGCATGTTCATTACTACCTTACCTGCATTCAATTGTTTGAGGTAATAGTTTCCACAGTGTATCTGTGCATGTGAAATCTGATGGGTGTGCAGCAGGACTTCGTGTGCAACAGTACAAAATAGTGGTTTAAACAGGGGGCATAGCTCAGGATTTGAGCATTTGACTGCAGATCAAGAAACAGTGGTACATCATTAGTCATGTTGGCTCATGAAATAAAATGTTCATTTGTCTAAACAGAGTGTAATATATCCAACATGGTAGTGTTTGTGTAAACTGAAAATACTCAAACTATGTTACAGAGTTTTCTGGAGTTCATTTAGGTGTAAAGAAATCCATAGTATATGGAATTACTACTTGAGAGAGAGCAGGGTATTTAGGAAGAATCATGAGAATAAAAATAAGTAAATAAACTGAGAAGATTGGAGATGCCAATAATGAAAATACGCTATGAAATTCAGGAATTAAATTCTTGAATTAAAATTTTACTAAATAATAATATAGAAGAATTAAGCAGGTGAAGACCCAAATAACCTTTATAACATTTAAACATGACGTTGGAAAGCTTGTGTTTATGTGAGTCAGCAGTCTGGCTAATACTTCATAAGCAAATTAGACATGCATAGTTATTGGTGACCAAATACAGGTCAAGTCTGTGGAAATCTATCCCTACAAGAAATGTAAAAAGCAATGTAGGATAGACATCCCCTCTAGGCAAGTATATATCAAAGCGAGGAATAAAGGAAGTAGCTTACTTCAGTGTACACCATGACTTCTATCAACCCCATCCCGTAAGTAAGGGCACAGGTATGACGTGGCTTGTGAATGTTCCTCCTGAAGGAATGCACCCATTTCTTGGTGACCTGTCCTTCAGGCCATCCTCCATCTACATGTTAGCAATGGTCCTATGTCACTAAAGGATGTGCTTGAGCAGAGCGCTCAACATCCAAAGCTGAGCACATACAAAACTTCAAGCTAAAGTCAGGCTGCTGAGTCCTGCAACTCAGCAGAAAGGAAAATTTGCTTGAAGGCGCACGGGAAGGTACACATTTGAGTCAAATATACAAGATGAGAATTTAGAGAAAAACTACTTTGAATGTTTAAAATAATTTCTATGTTGAGAACAACATATGAACAGGCTGAGATTAAAAGAAAGACTCTTTGGGCTGGAATTTCGCTCAGCGGCACAAGCGCTTACCTAGCAAATGCAAGGTCCTGAGTTCGATCTCCGTACTAAATAAATAAATAAATTTATTTTTAAATCTATTTTTAGAGAAAAAAAGCAAAAAAATAAAGGGTAGAAAAGACTAACTCTTTAAAATACTAAAAAAAAAACAGGGACAATACAACATAAAATCTTTATTATAGGCAGAAAACTAATAAAACAGTAAGAAAAATCCAATCAAGGATGATGTGAAGGAACAATAAAAAAAAAATTCTGACAGAATTTAGATGAGGAGACATGAAAGTTGCAAAAGTGTTTATGAGAAAAAAGGAGTGGAGAAGTTTAAATTATGACCAATGATTGATATCTATGGACATATAAGAGAGTAAATCATTAAAAATAATCAATTTAAATCTCAAAAGAGAAAAAATACTCAAAATGTCTCAAAGTTTAGAGACAAGTAACTTCAAGCAAAAACAAAATACTTTTGGAAGGAAAAAAGTAAATAAAAGAATGAGATGAAATAAAATTGTACCCATCAGATAGGCAAAAACTTCAGGTGATAATAACCCTGGAGCAGGAGTTCCATATTTGTTGCTGTCATTTTGCTTTTGTTGTTGTTTTTAATTATTTGTTTGCTTCTTGATTTGTCTACTTTTTTTCTCCTTAAAAGAAAAGAAATATTGAAGAGTTTGATGCAGCTTGCAAAGTGTGATTCTGTAAATAAATCCTTCTAGGGGTGGGGATTTAGCTCAGGGGCACAGGGACCTGTCTGACAAGTGCAAGGTCATGAGTTCGATCCCTAGTACAAAAAAAAAATCCCTTTGTAATGTAAGTTGATCTATGTTGAAAACATTTTAACAATTACAGTTACATACTTTGATAATTTGTATACAAGAAGTCTGATAAAATTACAATTAGATGTAAGGTATACATATATATAATATATAATAATATATTTTATAATATATGTAAAAATTTTATATACAATATACAAACAATATATAAAATATATATAAATAATATATAAAATATATATAATATAATACACAAATATAATATATACTTTATATATTATATTAAAATTATAATATATATTTTAAATTTAAAATTATAATATATATTTTATATATTATTTATATATGAAATATAATATATAAAAATATATAAATAGCATATAAAATATTTTATAATATATATATATATTATAAAATATTTATTTCCTGAAACGCAATTCATAA
>PVLA01007011.1:0-112811 GCA_004027455.1 Hydrochoerus hydrochaeris | reverse complement strand
AAGGGAAGGGAAAAATTTCCTGTGATGAATGTTGTCCCTATGTGTATCTGAAACATACCAATAAAACAAAGAAAGAAAGAAATTACCTGGCTCAAGATTTGGATATTGATATTTGGGTATTAGTAAGCAATGTCTAAGAATGAAAATATTTTAAAATAGTAGATTATTTTATTGGAAGTTTTGTAATATAAAAACTTTTGAAATATTATTTGTAATATCTGTATATTATGAGGCACATACATTATGTTGACTAGATTAAATTTAGGCTAACAAAAGAAGCAACCTGATGACACTGATTTTGTTTGACACCATCAAAAAATTAAGTAGATTTCTCAGATAGCTGAAAATGTTCTCTGAAAACCTAACTTTCTTTTGTTTTATCATGAAATTATGTAAATGTACATACAAGGAAGAAGAACAGTAGAAAGAATTCTCATATGCCCATCAACTAATTTCAGCAGTTATTTTTAAAAATTGCCAATACTGTATTGTTTCACTTGTTTGACTATGTTTAAAATATTATTTTACCAGAGAGTTTTACAAAAATATTTCAGACATCACACAATCTCTCCCAATAGTGCATCAGTGTGAATCTTATCAAATAAAAACCTTAGGACCGCTTGTCTTATAAAATGTTCTAGCTTTGTCAAATTATTTATTGTGTAGTTATTAAATGTTTTTCTTTTTTATGCTATGAATTTCTAGAAGTAGGGCCCAAATTAGTTTCAAGCACATATTCCTTCACTTCGGTGGACAGGGAAGAATGTCATGTTGTCCCTTTCTTAATGGTGTGAAGTTGGGTCAGTGGGCTCAGAATCTTTCAACGTGGCCTTCCAGTTCATGGTGTCTCCATCCCTGGATGTCACCTGAAATCGTTATATAATGACAAACACCATCCCTTCTAGAAGCATTGCTTGGCAGTCTTCTATAAAATAAAATTTTCTGTCAACTATTTGAGTCTCTTAGGAAAAGCAAAATCAATGCTTAATATCTTCTCTAAACATTTTTGGGAGTAAATATATTGATTGGTAGCTTGGAAATTTCCAAATGTGTCCAATAAGACAAACCTGGTTTTGAGGAATGGACTATGGTTTCTAAAATCAATTTTACTGCAGCACAGTTTAGATCAAGTGCACTGTACACGTTTCCACAGTGAATAGCTTACTGTCGAGGCACAGGACATTTCTGGCAACCCTAACGGTATCCCAGGCCCGTTTATAGTCAACCATCCCCTCCCTTTCGACCCCGGGCACCCACAGATATAGTCTTTTCCTTATGGATTATTTTGCTCATTCTAGACTTTCACACACATATTATTATATTTACATATTAATGTAATTTATAATCATATTGTGTAACTTATTTTATGAAGCACGTTTTTGAGATTTAGCCATGTTTTTTCAGGTATTAAATTTTTTCTTTAGTTACTGAGAAATATGACATTTTATGAATATACACACTACATTCATCTGTTGATGGATATTGGTGGTATTTTTAGTTTAGGTCTTTTACAAATAATGCCATTATAAAAATTGTGCACCTGTCTTTGTAAGGACAAACACTTTATCTTGGGTAAATGCTTAAAAGTAGGATTTCTGAGTTGTATGATAGGTGAGTATTTAACTGTATAAAAAAAATGGTGAATGTTTCAAAGGGCTCAAGCTCATCAGCCATGGGTGATAATTCAAGTTCCTCCACATCTCTTGAACTGCAGCTATCTCAGAGGTGTGAGATGCCATCTCGTTGTGGCTTTAATGTGCATTCCTGATGCCTAATGAAGCTCTGAGCACCCTTTCAGGGACGTTTTAGCCATTCACACATCTTCTTTTGTTAAATATCTGTTGAAATATTTTGCTTATTGTTTAAATACACTATTTTTAGGGCAATTCTAGGTTCCTAGCAAACTGAGAGGAAAGTGCAGAGGTGCCCCATAGATCCCTTGCCCCATGTGGGAATCCCTCCTCGGCTGTCCATATCCCCAACTCTGTAGAACATTTCTTACCCCCAATGAACTTACATCAGCACAGAGCTATCAACCAGAGCTCACAGCTTACACTACCATTCATTTTGGCACTGTGTTTTCTATGGGTCTGAACCAATGTATAACAATGTGGACCCACTATTGTGGTTTCAGACAGAGTAGTTTCCTAAAATCACTAAAAGCCCTCTATGGTCTGCCTTATTCATCCTCCTTTTCCCTCAACCCCGTCAACCTCTGACCGCTTTACAATTTCTGTAGTTTTGCCACTTCTAGGGTGTCATATAGTTGGAGTCAAACAGAACATATGCTTTTCATATTAGTTTCTTTCATTCGGTTATATGCCTTTAAGGCTTTTCTGTGGCTTTACATGGCTTGATTGTCCATTTCATCTGTGCACTGAATAATATTCCATTGTTCAGATGTGCCACAGTTCATTAGTCCATTCACCTATGGAAGGACAAGAGGGCGGTTTTCATGTTTCAGCGATTAAGCATAAAGCTGCTACAAATATTCTGTGTGGACCTATGTTTTCGATTTCCTTGGGGCAAATATCAAGAAGCATGATAAGGGATCATAATGTACAAGCATTTAATTTTGTAAGGTGCTGCCAAACTGACCTCTAAGTCTGCCGTAATGTGCATTCTCACCAGCAATGAAAACAATTCATTGCTTTGCTCCACATCCTCGGCAGATTTGGTAGTTTTCTGGATTTTGCCTATTCTAACAGATGTGGAGTGGTATCTCATTTTTTGTTTTCTTTTGCATTTCTCTGATGACATCTGACACTGAACATTTTTTCCTTATGCTTATTTTCCATCTATAAATCTTTTTTGATAGATATCCATTAAAGTCTTTGTCTTTTTTTTTTTTTAAGAACCAGGGTAATCTCTTTTTGTTTAGTTTTGACTTCTAAATTAAACTTTAAATTTTTATTTAATTTTTTTAGTTTCCCTGAGATTCCCTAAGTGCTTCCAGCTGCATTTTTAGCACACCTTTACCACAGGTAAAGAAGACTGCATTGGTTCTAATGCCCCTTCACCTCAAAAGTCCAAAGTGTGACTGGTCTGGAAGGGTGTTGAGTTTTCAGGGAAGTGTTGGGAGTAGTTCCCTTACACACCTATGTGTTTTGTTCATTCATTCATTTGTTTGTTTTGTTTTGTTTCTGGGACAAGGTCTTGCTATATATCCAGGTTAGTTTTGAACTTGCTATGAAGCCCAGGCTTCATAGCATGATCCTCCTGCCTCAGCCTTCCTAGCTCTGGGATTTACAGCCTCACACACCCATATCTGGCTCTTTTAATAAATTTTCAAATAATTTTAAGTCATACTACATACTGTTATGGATCTTTGTATATTTTGGATAATAGTCTTTTATCAGATAATGTCTTCTGCAGATATTTTCTCCCAGTCTGTGGCTTGTCATTTCATTTTCTCAGTAGTGTCTCTCATAGAGTAGAAGTTTCAAATTTTAACAAATTCCAATTTATTAATTCTTTAATGGATCATGCCTCTAATGCCATATCCAAATCATCGCTGCCAAACCCAGATCATCTAGACTTTTCTCCTGTGTTGTCTTCTAAGAATTTTGTAGTTTTGTTTTTTAAAGGTCTGTAATAAAGCTTGAGTTAAATTATGTAAAGAGTGCATGCTTTATGTCTAAATTTGTTTCAAAATTTCTACTTACATTTTTGTATGTGATGTACTGTTGATATTCCGCTACTTGTTAAAAAATAGTATCTTTTCCTCATTGTACTGCCTTTTTCTCTTTGTCAAAGATAAGCAGATTCTATATGGATCTATCTTTTGGCTCCCTGTTCCTTTCTATTGATCTATTTGTCCTTTTGTAAACTCCACTTTGCCTTCATTTCTACATCTTCACGGTAAGTCTTGTAGCCAGCTAATGCCAGTCCTCTAACTTTGTTTCTGGTCTTTTGCCTCTCCAGCTAACTGCTTTAATTTAAAGAGAATAAAACCACACAGAGTGAAACACAATAAAGCCAATTAAACCAAAACAATGAGTGTGAAGCAAGAGAATAGGGATCAGCAATGGCTCCCATAATACATCTTCTTATTTTCAAAACAGCTGCCTGTACCATCAGACATAATAGAATCCTAACAAAACAGAATAAAACCAAACCAAACAATGAAAACTATACAGGATTTCAAAACAAGGCAACAGAAAATCAACAACAGCTAACACCTTCCCTTTTTAGACATCTCCTCCCCTTTCACCATCCCAATACCTATTGTACATTTTGGATCCCATTAACTTCTTCAGTTTTTTTTTCCTCTATAATTTTAAAGGTATAATACAGAGCAATAAAACAAATTGAAACAATGACAAGATAGTAGAAAATCTACCATAGTTACTGTATTGCACATTGCCGTCCCCCAAACAGCTGCCTGATTTGAGACTTGCAAAGTCAAGCAAACAATACAGTTCCTCCGAACCAGCTGGTTGCTCATGGTGGGGGAATGTTCTCCTCTCCCCAGCATGCACAATGCCAGCTCACAGGCAGGGGCTTAGCTTCCTTCCTTGTTCTCCCCAATCCCTGCTCAGAATTGCTCACAGGCAGGGGCTTAGCTTCCATCTTGGCTCTCCCCCTTTATCAGTTCCTATTGGGATTGCATATCTATTATTGGAAAACACTGACATTTGACCCTGTTAAACAGTCCTACTCACACAAATGGAATATCTCTCCAGTTATTTAATTCTTCTCTGATTTTGTCACAGAGCTTTGTACATTTCCTCATGTAGGTCTTGTGCATATTTTGCTCTATTCACTTTTTAGGTAGTACTAGTGTAAATGATACCATGTTCTTAATTTCAAATTCTCTTCATTCATTGCCAATAGAAAAACAACTGACTTTGGTACATTATTAACCTTGTATTCTGCAGCTTTGCTAATATTGCTTAGTGTGAAACCAGTTTTTGTTATTCTTCTAGATTTCTACAATGATAACCATGCCAACTGCAGAGATGGTTTTATTTCTTCAGTATGCTTAGTATTGTTTTTCCTTGTCACTCTGTACTAGTTAGGACTCTCAATATGATGTTGGAAAAGAGTGATTGGAGGACACAACCTCACTTTCTTTCTAATATTAGTGGGAAAGATCCTTGCTTCTCACTTTTAAGTATGATGTTAGCTCTTGGGATTTTGAAAATGTTCATTCTCAAGTTGAGTAAATTCCCTTCCATTCCTAGTTTGCTGGGAGTTTTTACTATAAATGAGTATTAGATTTTTTCAAATGCTTTCTCTGTATTTATATTATTATGATTTTTTTCTTTTGCCTATTGATGTAATAGATTACTGTAATTGTTTTTTGAATGTTGAACTATCTTTTCATACAGATGATAAATCCCACTTGGCTGTGGTATGCAAGGTGTGAATAAAAAAATAAAATGAGCATCTATCCTTTCTATATTGGAGGGAAAAACAAAACAAAACAAAGCACAACTATTTTGAAGAAAACAAGAGACATTATGGTAGCTACTGTTGATTTCCTGTTGTCTTGCTTTGAAATCCTGTGTCACTTGTATAGTTCTTCCTATCTGCTTTGTTTTGTTCTGTTTTGTTTTAAAATTAAAAAAGATAAAATAAAAATACAACGAATGCTTAAATTTAAAAACTATTAAGTAAGACAGGTTTTCATTAATCTGCCTCTAAATATTCCTCCTTGCTTCAAGTACACACACCCCATTGTTCTTGCCATGTTCTGAAGCAGGTTTGGGTCTTCTTTAATGAATTGTACTGTCATGGTTTCCTCAATATTTTGAACTAATTAAAAATATTTACTTCTTATGCTCATTTTGACTTTGGGGAAGAGCAGAAGGTTTCCTGGTACCAAATCCAGTGTATAAGGTGAATGAGAGCACGTCATAATGTTTTTGTTTTGTTTTGTTTTGTGGTGCTGGGGATCTAACCCAGGACCTTAGGCACGCCAGGCAAGCCCTTTGCTGCTGAACTATATCTCCAGATCCATAATGTTCTTATGAGCCAATCTTTTTATTAGATGGCACTCAGCAGCAGCATTCACCATATGTTTGGTCAAACGTTATAAAGACACTCAGGAAAGAGGACTTCCAGAGCCAAGAATGATATTATAAGTATATTTGAAGCGAAGGGCAGGATTTTGAGGGGAATGAATGGCAATGTACCTTTTACCATAGTAAATTTTTTAAATGTAGATATTCAATATATATTTTGACCACTCTTTGTACATGATTCAATTTGCTAATATTTTGTTGAGAATTTTTGTATCTATGTTTATGAGAGATATTGATATACAGTTTTCTTATAAAGTCTTTGTCTAGTTGTGGTATTAGGTTAGTACTGGCTTTATTGAATATGACGTATTCCCCTGTTTCTACCTTCTGTAAAGGATTGCAGGAACTTGGTGTAATTTCTTCCTTAAATGTTAGATAGAATTCAACAGTGAACGCATTTGGATCTAGTACTTTCTGTTTGTGAAAATTACTCATTCTTAGTAACATTGCTTTAACAGATACCATCCTATTCCAATTTATTTCTTTTTCTGTGGGTTTGGCAGATTGGAGGTTCCCAAGAATGGTTTATTCATTAAGATTATCAAATCGGTGAACATAGAATTGCTCGTAATATTCTTACATGACCCATTTAATGTCCACGACATCTGTAGGGAGTCCCATATTTATCTCTGATATAAGCAAAATGAGGCTCCGTCTTACTTCCTTTGTTAGGCTGACTAAATGTTTTAATATTTTCAAAGAACTCTATGGTTTCTTACTGATTTCTGATTTGGTTTCATTGATTTCTACTGTAATGTTTTTTCTTCTTATGTTTTCTTTAGATTTAATTTGATTTTTTTTTAGTTTTCTAAAGTCAAAGTTTAGATTATTTCTAGTTACTGCTATAAATTTCCCTCTAAAGCACTGCTTTTACTCTGTCCTACATTTTTCTTATTTCACTGAGTATTTATTGCACCGAGTCTTACCCACAAACCTTTTTTTATCTTGACACAAACTCTCTATAATTCACTGGACTTGAACTAGCAATCTCCTCCTGCCTCAGCCTCCAAAATATGTGGGGTTAGAGGCATGCATACATCACCATGCACAGAACATCTTTTTACATTTTGATGAGTTGTATTTTTATTTTCATTTAATTAAAATTATTTTAAAAATTTCTCTTGATATTTTCTCTCACATTTTATTTAAAGTGTATTGCCTAGTCTGCAAGTATCGTGGAATTTTCTAGCTCTCTTTCAGTTGTTAGTTTCTAGTTAAACTCTGAGAGCACACATGGTGTGATTCTTACTTTTAAAATTTCGTCAAAGTGGGCTGTGGGCCTGATGAACGGTGCATGTGTGCTTGAGAAAAGGCTTGATTCTGCCATTGTTGAAGGAAGTCTGTGGTAGCCCCACGAATTTTAATGTTCTGTCATTAGGCGTGTCCTATACTCAGGATTGGAATGATTTCTTAAGTAACTATTTTATCATTAGGCAATGCTCTTCTTTACCTCTGAATCTTTTCTTGCTCTGAAGTGTACTCTGTCTGAAACACATATAGCTACCTTTGCTCTCCTTTGATTAGTGTTAGTATGGTACGTCTTTCTCCAACCTCTTATTCTTGATGTCTTTGTGTCTTTATATTTAAAGCGAGTTTCTCATGGACAGTATATACACTCTGAAAATATCTTTTCACTGAACGCTGATGCTCAAACTGATTACTGATAAAGGTAGATTATGTGAACCCTATTTGTTATTATCTTCTATTTATTGGTTTTGTTACTCATTCTTATTTTCTTCTCCAATTTATTTTCTGCCTTTTGCAGTTTTATATTATTCCACTTTCTTATAGTCATATTTTTTTCTTTTTTAATAGCTGGCATCTCTAAAGTTTGTAATATATGTTTAAAACAAGTTTCAGCTCCCTTTAAAATAGCGCTGTGTGGCTTCACAGGTAGTGGGAGTACCTTGTATAAAAAAACAAAATCTTAATTCCTCTCTCTCATATTTTTGTATCATTGCTGTCATATTTTATTTTACACATACATTTTATATAATTGAATGCTATTGTTGCTATCATTTTGAACATACAGTTATCAGATCAATTAAAAATAAAAATTTTTAAATTTTACCTTAACTTTTTCCCTGTTTCTCTTTCATTCTTTAGGTAGAGATAAATTTCTGGCCTATGTAATTTTCTTTCTTTCTATAAAGAATTTCTTTTACCATTTTTTCAAGTTAGATCACTGGCAAAAATTCAACAAATTCAGTTCTTGTTGTACTGAAAAACTCTTATTTCTTCTTCAGTTTTTGAAGGAAAATTTCACAAGATACAGAATTTACAACTGGTGGGTTTTATCTCTTAATGGTCTAAATATTTTATTCACTCTTTATTTACCTGAATAATTTCTGAACAGTTGGGTATAATTCTTAAATTCACTCCTCTATAAGTAACTTAGCTTTTTCTCTGGCTTCTTCTAGGATTTTTTTTTAAACTTTCATTTTTTGTAGTTTGAGTATAATATGCTTAGTTGTTTGCTTTTTGTTTTTGTGTTTTTAATCCTGTTTGTTGTATTTTGGGCTTCCAGAAGATTTTGGTTTCATGTCTGACATTAATTTGGAGAAATTCTCACTTGTTATTATTTCGAATATTCCTCTGTGCCCTGTCTGGCTTTCTTTTCCATCTGGCACCGTTGTTACATGTGTGTTACATTCTCATAGTCATTCCCTAGTTCTTGGATAGTCTGCCCTGGGTTTTCTCCCCCAGTGTTTCCCTGTTTTCTTTTCAGTTTTGGAGGTGGATATTGAGGTGCCTTCACACTCAAAAATTCTCTCCCCTTCCATGTCCATGTTCCAAGACACTCAGCAAAGACTTTCTTCACTTGTTTTACTGTGTTGGCTTTTTCATTTTTGAATTTTTCCAATCTCTACCATTTCTTTTTTGGTTCATTCTTAGGAATTTCATCTCTCTGGTTATATGGTCCACCTGGTCTTGCATACTGTCTATTTTATTCACCAGAGTTCTTAGAACTCTTAGATTAATTGTAAATGTTTTAATTTCCTAGTCTAATAATTCTAACATTCTTGACTTATCTGGATCTGACTGGGACACTTGCTGTCTCTTCAAACTGTGTTTTTTGTCTTTGATTATGACTTGTAATTTTTTTCTTGAGAGCCAGATATGAAGCACTGGACAAAAGAAACTGCTGTCCATGGTGGGTAGCTGTGGGGGAGAAGAAGCCTTCCACACTTCTGCACTAGGTCTGTCTGTCAGTGGGGCTTTGCCCCTAAGCTCTAAATTCATCGGTGCTATTCCTCCTCTTAGAAGGGCACAGGATGGCTAGGACCAGCTGGAGTTCATGTTTCCCTTCTCTCAAATAAAAAGGCTATAGAGGTTTCCCCTGGCTTAATTGGCTCTGATAAAACTTGTAAGTTTGGTTTTGGTTAAATAGTTTCTCCTGATGGCAGAGCTTGGCAAGGGCATGGGGCTCTTGTATCTGTTCAGAATGGTTCTTGTTCCATCTTCCTGCCAAAGTGGGAGGAGATTTCTCCTGCCTGCAAAAAAGGGGTCCACCTCTTGGAAGCAAAATTTAGGGAGGAGTGGGCTGCCCCTCTGGAGTTTTCACTGTCAGAATTGTCCATGCTAAGCTTCCAGATCTTTGGAACTCATTAATTCTAGTTCAGGTTCTCCTGCCCTGCCAATGACTCCTGCAGTTTCTTTTGTGGGCTTCTGCTCCAATAGGTTGTGATTCTCTCTAGTTGCCTGAAATCCCTCTACTTTGAGACCTGACTTCTCTTACAGATCTAAGAAAGAATGACTGACTTTCCTGCCTGTGCTGCTTTTACTTGTGGTTCTAATAGTTGTGACAGTCAAACTTCTTTTTCCAGGCTAGCAGCAAGAAGTTTTCTGCTTCTCTCTCTCTCTGTCTCTCTCTCTGTCTCTCTGTCTCTGTCTCTGTCTCTGTCTCTCTGTCTCTGTCTCTCTCTCTGTCTCTGTCTCCCTCTGTGTCTCTCTCTGTCTCTCTCTCTCCCTCTCTCTCTGTCTCTCTCTCTCTCTCTCATACCAGGGATTGAACTCAGGACCTCACACTTGCCAGGCAGTTGCTTATGCTGCTGAGCTAGATCTCCGGCCCTTGTGCCCATCTCTTACTGGACTGGTTTCCCTGTATGAGTGGTATATTCCCCATGTAGTCCTTTTTTCATTACATGGAACGCACATGTGATCTCTGAACTCATGAGTTTTTATATACAGTATTTGAAATGTTTCAGTCCATTGCAATTATTATTCTATTAATGCTCAAAATGTCATATCTTAAAATCCAAGACTTTAAAAGCACCCATCTTTCAACCATTTTGAACAAAAATGTCAGAGATGTGTCAACTGGAAATAAAACCTATTGAGATTTTCATGATACAACATGAGTATCACTGTATACATACTCGTGATTCCTGCGGAGCCTCAAAAAGGACAGGAGGATGAGCAGTCTTTAATAAACAATGCCGTGTCACTGTGGATATGATGCTAAGGAGATGAAACTGTTTTTTACAGTAAACATGCTGAAACTTCTCGGACAAAGTGTGACTTGTTCTTCACACAGCTTTGGAGCCTATCAGTCTATGCCAAGGTGGCTGATTGATGCAATGCTACATATTTGAACTGTTCTCTGGATGCCTTTCAGATTCCATTCAGGCATCGTATGAGAAAATCAACTTGTACTCTTTAACCATATTTAAAAGCAGGGATTTAGTAGAACTTGACTCCAGGCCATAGAACTGGATGTTACATATCCATTATTGCACTTAACTTTGCACAAATCCCAGGAGATGGGCCTAATTAGCGCTATTCTATAGACTGCACAGCTGATGCTGGTAAGGATTGAGTGGCATGGCCAAAGTCATGCAGACAGGAAGTAGCAGAGATTTCACTTAAATTTGCCCCCCAAAGCTCTCCCCAGACTAGTGAGACTGCCCCAGGGTATGATGGCTTGTCATAATGATTTTCACCTTTACATCGGTGTGGGAGCACATTCATACAACCCTTCCGTTTTTACTTACACTGTTCCATACTCCATGAGATAGTCAGCACTTTATTACAAAATAGGCTTTGTGTTAGAGAATTTTCCCCAACTGCAGGCTAGCAGAGGTGCTCTGACCCAGTAAGGTAGAGCTGGCTGAGCTACAGGGGTAGGTTAGAGATGCTGAATGCATTTTTAATGTATAATAGTTTCACTTTAGTCCCACTACAAATCAAGTCTGCATACCACAATGTTTCCCATCATTTTTACAAGTTTCAGAAAAATACAATCACCTTTGTATAACAGAAAATGTGCAAAGTGTAGCTTATTTTTGTGTATCCAGGTCCAAAGTGTTGCTTTATTTTGTACACTATAACTCCAACGTGTGTTGGGGAGACATTTAAAGACTTAATGGTGGCAATTCCCAGGAAAGTGACCAGTCTTACAGGTCCTGGGTGAGTGCCCCAGAGAAGACAGGACCAGGGGTTTCTTACAGTCACTTTTTTATTACTTTTGTACCCTTTTCATCTCTTCTGTCCTTTTTTATTTTCTGCATACTTTTACACTTGTAAATGTTTCTCAGTTTCCAACTAATGTAGTTAATTGTTTTGAGGAGGGTTTGAGAGTACTTATGTATATTCAAATCTCTGTGACATCTGACGTCTAAGAAACTTTCTATATAATCTACAGCTTGATTTTACAGGCTCAGTGTGAGACTTTGGACTTTTTTGCAGTAAGTTTTTCATCTACAATTTTGAGAAAATTATAGATTCACATATAGTTGACAGAAATAATACAGAAAAATCCTACTTACCCTGTACCTAGTTTCCCTCACTGATGGCATCTTTCAGTAATACAGTAAAATGTCCCAACCAGGATATAGACCTTGGTAAAGACAAAACCTTCCCATCACCACAGGGCTTTTCACCTTGCACAGAATCATATATAGTATATCTCTGGGAAATTGTGATTCAGAGTTCATGGCTTCAGTCATTCATGGATTTTTCCTTAGAACCTAGCTAATAATTGTTGGTGGAAACCCTAACAATTTCAAGGAAACTACAAATACTGTATCCTCCACAATTTTGGGGTGGGGGTGGGGCAGGAGGTTTGCGAGTACTCAATCTGATGGCACTAGTCAGTTCTCCTTGCTGCTGATTGGTTGCTGCCTTGCTACCCTTCTTGGGCAGATGCACCAGCATCCCCGTATCAGGACAGGTTGCTGTACTGTGTGTAGTTATCTTGAGTGTTCTCGGTTTTGTTCTTAAAGCCCTAAGATCACTAAGATACCACCAAATGCTCTGCACCTTGTAAGGCTTCTGGCAATGAACCTAAGCCCCAAAGAAGTTGGAAACATTCCAGGTGTAGGCTACACTACTGTATAGTATTTTTATTAAATTAAATTTTTACAGTACTGTATACAGTATTTTATTAAATTACATAACTTCAGGAGACATAGCATATTTAGGGTCTAAGCTATAAGGCTAGGCATTTATAGGTATTTTCTGAATGTATCTGAAATTTGCAGGTTTTTTAGTTTGCAGGTGCTCTAGGAATGTCATAACCCTTGTGAATTTTGGGGTCCATTCTAGTGTGTGAAACTTTGGCTTTTTTCACTCAACATGATTCTCTGAAAATTGATCCAGATAATTTTAGGTATAGTTTATTCCTTTTTGCTTCTCAGCAATACTCCTTGGCATTGATGTTGCCACCATTCACTCATTAAAAGACATCTGTATTGCTCTGATAGCCCTGATGTAGTAAAATCAGGAAAAAAGTACAAAAAGAACAGGAAAAAAGAAAAGAGAAGAAAGAACTGTTTGTTGTCAGACTTCTGTTTTACCCTGACAGAGCAGGAGCAGAAAAAGACAGGAAAAGAGAGAGAAAGAGAGAGATTAATTCCAATTTAGGACTAATATAAACAAAGCTGTAACAGATATTTTTGCACACATTTCATGTGAGCATGAATTTTTATTTATCTAAAGTACATGTCTAAGAGTTGGATTGTATCATAGTTGCACGTTCAATTTTTTTTAAGAATCAAGAAATGCTTGTACTATTTTTCACCAAAAACACACTGTTGGTCCGGTTTTTCTGCATCTTCACCTGCATTTGATGTTATTGTGACTGTTAGTCATGATGCCAACTCGACTGGATTAAGCAACGCCTAGCAGATTAGTAAAGCACACATCCGAGCCTGGCTATGGAGCATTTCCAGAGATGATTGCGCATAGGCCAGTGAGTAGGAAAGAGCCACCCTGACTGTGGGTGGCACCATCTGACAAGCTCATGACCCTGATGGAATGAGAGAGGAAGAAGGAAATCAGCCTACATCTGCAAAGCTTGAGCAGGTGCCTCTTTTGCTACTACCATTGCCAGTGGACATCAGACTGCAGCTTCTTCAGTCCTTCAATGCAGACCATACGAGCAACTCTCTAGGGAGCTCCAAGCTGACTGTCGTAACTGGTGCAGCGCCCTTGACCACCGTTGTTCTGCAGCCTCCAGCTTCTTGGACTGAGCCCCTACTATGTCCTTTGGTTCTGCAACACACAGAAAGTCATTGTGGACTTTCCCTTCTGTGGTTCTGTGAGCCTACCTAATAAACCTTATTAGGTATATTCTTATTGTCACATCCTTACTATTATTTTATACTCCATCATATATATATAATTATATATTATATGGAATCATATATGTATCTATGGAGTCATAGATATGTATGTATGTATCATATCACATATCAAAGGTACATGCAGCCAGTAAGACTGGCACAGTAACCTTGATTTCCTACGGAATGGAGTATTTGTCAGGTTTGCCTACTGTCAAATTATTTTTCTGCCTGCCCCCTACTTCCACACTTTACTCTTTAGAAACAAATTTCTAGTACAGCCCATACTCACACTGAGGAAAATGTCTTCGTAAATTATTTGGACTTATTCTGCACTACTTTTTTTAATTTTAGCTACTCTGATAAGTGTGTAATGGTATTTCATTGTGGTCTTAATATGTATTTCCCTAATGGCTCATGATGTTGAATATCTATTCATGTGCTTATCTGTCACTTGTGCATACTCTTAAGTGAAATATATGTTTATATCTGTTGCCCATTTTCTGGTTGGACTGTTTTACTGTTGAGTTTATACAGGTGTATTTTATATATATTCTAGATACTAATTTATTTTAAGATATGTGGTTTATAAATATTTTTCTCAGTCTGTACTTTGGATTTTTATCCTGTTAACAAGATATGTTGCAGAGCAAAGGTTTTTAATTTTGATGAAGCCTGATTTATCATCTTTCCCTTTTAGGGATCTTACTTTGCAGTTCTGAGTCTAAGAATTGTTTGCCTAGTCCTATATCATGAAAAATTTTTCTCCTATGTTCTTATATAAAATTTTGTATAAGACTTAAACATTTAAGTCTGTGATTAATTTTGAGTTAATTTTTGTATAAGATGTGGGACTTAAGTTGAAGTACCTTCAATGTGTGTAGAGATCCAATTTTCCTGGCACATTTACTGAAAATGCTCTTTTCCCCATTGTACTGTTTTTACACCTTCATACAAAAGCAGATGGAAATACCTAGATGAGATGTGCTTGGTTCTCCACTGAGTCCCATTAATCTATCTATCATTTTACTGATAGCCCACAGAATTGATTGATGTAGCGATCCAAAAGCTTTGAAATTAGGTGAATTGATTCCTCCATTTTACTCATCCTAGGCAAAATTTTTTACCTAATCTATTTGCTTTTGCCTTTCCATACATATTTTAGAATAATCTTGTATATGTTTATGAAAATTTTTGCTAGAATTATGATAAGATGTGCATCACGCCTCTGCATCTATTTGGGAAGAACTGATATTCTTGTTGTGTTGAAGATCTTAATTCATGACCTGGTATACTTCTGCATTCATTAGACTTACGTTTTATCAGAATTTTGTAGTGTTAAGAATAGACATCTTGCACACATTTCATTAGACTTATACCTACATATTTAGATTTTATTTTTTCATCTGTTTTTTGAACAAGCGTGAATGGTATCTTTCCATTTTATACCTTAAAATTTTTGTGTCCATGTTTTGTGCCATTCTTATCAAGCTGAGGAAATTGTCTTACTTTGCTGTCTGAGAGTTTTCAATGTGGATGGATATTAAATTTTATTGACTTTTAAAATATTAATTGATATAATCATTCTTCTTTTGCTTGATACCATGATTGACTGATTTTCAATATTGAACAAACAGTTCAGTAAACCCCTGGAATAAAGCTCAGTTAGTCATGGTATATAACTGTTTTTAGCCAGGTGTGGTGGTTTATGCTGTAGTCCTAGCACTTGGGAGGCTGAGGCAGGAGGATCACTGCAAGTTTGAGGCCAGCATGGGCTACAAAATGAGTTCAAGGCCAGCCTGAGATGCATAGTGAAAGCTTGTCTCAAAAAGACAAAACAAAAACAAATATAATTGTTTTTATATACTGTTGAATTATTTTTGCTTGTGTTATGGATCATGTATCTACTCTCCTGGAGAAGATTAGACTTTTTTGTATTATCTTAGGTTTTGCTCTCAGGATAACATAACATCATAAAATGTATTGAGAAGTGTTTCTTTTATTTTCTAGAAGAGATTATGTAGAATTAATATTAAATCTGCATTGTTTTGTAGAATTCGTCAGTGAAACTATCTGTATTTAGCAATTCTTTTTTGGGATGCTTCAAACTAGGAATTTAATTCTTTAATTATTATAGTTGTGTTAAAATGTCATATTTAATATTGGGTGAGCCTTTATGTGTTTCAAGGAAGTATTTATTTCATCCAAGTTTTCAAATTTCATATATGCAGTGTAGATTATTGTATTCCTTTATTATTCTTTGGATGGTGGTAGCATTACCTCTAAACCTGGGTCACATGAGACAAAATTATAGTAATCACCTGGGTACCTCACCATCATGTTTTTCTTTAGATCTGAGGTCCCTAGGAACTTGGCAGGGAGGGGGATGCTCTGAGTTTTTTCTTCTCTTTGTCATTCGGTGTCTTCTTATGCCCGTTTTGTATGCAGTGTCTGGGAATTTTCACTGTACTTAGCAAGACAAATAGAGAAGTTTATCTCCTCTGTTTTCCTGCAAGCATACATCTTGCTTTTGACTTTTGGCTTTTGACTTTAAGTAATCTGATTGATGTTTCTTAGGATCCTTTACATTTAAGCAATTTACAGTTAAGTTGATAGAGCACAATTAACACACATAAGTGGAAACTAATATGACAGAATTAAATTTAGAACTTAATTATGCAGAGCCAGATCATCAGGATAGGAGGGTTTCAAAGAAAAAAGGAAAGAATGAAGTCAGAGCAAACATTCTCTGTTCATCTATACTGCAAGAAATTAGATTTTGGTAGCTATAAAAGTGCTCCTGCATCAACACTGAGCATTCAGAGTCTAACTGGAGGCTTGAAAGTTAATGGATTATTACATGGGCTACTCAATTCTTTTTATCTGTGCAGACAGACCTTCTTTCCATGACATCACCATAGGGTCCCATTCTGTCAAATCATTGAGAAGAGTTATTCAGAGATTAATATATACAACGAATCATCCTGTGTAAATGACACATGACATAGTTCATTATCCCCAAGTAGACTAAGGATATAAGGCCAAACTGCAGTTACATAAATATATTTACTTTAGAAAAGAAGAATTTGCCAGTCTTCCAGGTGTCTCCAAAGAGATACTTGATTTCCTGTGATGGATACACAGAATCCAGGAGTTCCCATGTTATTCCAGTGTGCTGTCATTATGCTAAACAGTCACCATCTTACACAGCATTGAGGGATAAAGGCATGTGTGTGCTGGCTAACGCAGAAGTAGAAAGGGGTGATTAAAGAGTAAAGGTACCGGAAAGGGTTGTCTGGGTGCAGACTCTCCACGGAGGTCCCTTGTTTGCCTCTCCACTGCTTCCTCCTTTCTTTTTCTCCCTCATGGAGATGGGATGACCTTTGATGCACCAAGCCTCTCTGGGTGTACTCTTCATGGGCAAGAGGAAACTGAGGCATAACCATTGCAGGGCCAGGATTTGACCCCGGCAGTTTAACGTCATAAGAAGGCCCTGTATATTGGACTAAGTCCCTAGATAAACTGTTAATGGGCTCCTGGCAGCTGCAGAGCAGATGCAGGGCAGAGGCTGGCTGGGGCTGCTGGACGGTCTAGGAGGGGCATGGAAGACTTATCCCTCTCTGTCCCTCACTGGCCCAAGGACCAATTCTCAACCCGCCCAAGGACCTCCACGGTCGGGGGAGGGGTGACCACAGGGATCTTCCCAGCAGCTGAAACATAAATCACACCGAGGAGGGGAAAATGTTCCCCAGGGATTGCCCTGAGAAGTGTTTTCTTTTCCCAGGAGATGTATTTGACACAAGATAAAGGGCTCCAGTAGAAAACAAACTTTACTGTGCAGTGCTTGGTGTGACTGCTTGCTTTTCCCCTCTCCCTGCCCCTGCCCCCCACACACATATACACACTGTCTCAGAAGAAACCACATGATGACAGACAGGAGCTCCCTTCAGCTCCCTTCCTCCGGCACTGGCCTTCTTCTTCCTCCAAGGGGACAAAAACCACAAACCTTGCTCACAAGTGTTTTCAAGTAAGACAATTTTTTTGTTTGTTTGTTTTTGTTTTTTGTGCCCGGGATCAAACTCAGGACCTCACGTTTGCCAAGCAGGCACTTACACCGCTGAGCTAAACCCCCAGCAAGTAAGACAAATTTTGCAGTAGGTTTGCTCTGGGTCCTAATTCAGACACCCAAAACTTGGGAAAAAATCTTTGACATCTGGCCCAGTTGTCACCAGCACCAAAGGGAGTAGATTTACTTCCTCACCCCCTCCTCCCTGGGTGGTATGAGCTCACCCACTGGGACATTCAAGCCTCAGGACCCAGCATGGCCTGAGTAAAGGCTGCACTCATTCCACTGTTTCTACCCCAAAGATGAAGGTGAGTGTTTGAAGCTGAACACCCAGGTTCTGGAGTCCTTCAACACCAAGTGTGCTCAGTGCCTCTGGGTAACCTACCTGAGCCAACCTCCGCTTCTTCCAGGAAGCCCCCGGCCTCCACCTACTCAGTCTTCTGCACACCAGGAGACTCACTGTCTGTATCAGCCCCCATCGAGCTGCTTTGTCATCTCAGCCCACAGCTACCCACTACTGTCCTCACCCCGAGCACCAACACAAGTCCTTGGGGACATCAGATGTGTGTCTTGCCCTGGATGTCCTCCACACGACCTTTCACCTTCCCAGTCCTTGTTGGTTCATATTATCATTCAATAAACTCCACATGCCTGACAATGTGCTGGGTATTTGTATATGCACTTTTATTTTAATCTTTCTAACATTCCTGGATAAGGCATTCTTATCCCCAGTACGTGGAAGACCAAATTTCAGTTGCGTGATAATTTGGTTAGTTTCCATTGTCACCCAGAACTAATGTTAAAACCCAGACGAGTCTGATGAATCTCCGTGGGGAGCAGGTCTTAGATCTACCTCCAACCGGGCCTTGTGGCTCCCCTCAGATCTGGGCTGATCCTTCTGCTGTATAAGAGGTGCAAGGGTAAACATGCTTCCTTGGGTCTTCACCCTGTGCCATGAGAGGCCCACAGAGGACGCTGGAAGGAGCCGTTCTTGCTGGTTGTAGAGCTCAGCCTCCTCTGCACTCTCTTCTACTCCCTCCTAGCAAGCCCTTCTGCCTCCCAGGCTGACAGTTGTTAAAATGTGACTTCCACCCATTAATTAAAAGAGGCCACAGTGGATTCCTTATGGACACCAGAAGTGGTCATCCAAGAGAGCTTACAAAACACTCTCTGGATCCCTCATGTGCTGAGAAATCCAGACCAGCTGGATGACATTTTCATCCCAATACTCATAGGGCCACCAATAGGAGGAAAGGGCTTGGCACCAGCATGGGGCGGAGTCTAGCTCAGAGTCCTGGAGGACCTACCCACGGCCCTGGATGACCTCCTCCCTCTGGGCCTGCTGCTCCCGTGCCTGGGTTGTCAGTGCCCCCTCTGCCTCCCAAAGCGTTGTGGTTCAGTGCCAAACTGTTGTGGGTCAGTGGTCAGGGCTCTTGGTGGCAGCAGCTTTTGCTACAATCTTGCAAAAGAGGCAGTAAAATTAGATGGAGAAACCTGGACACAGCAGATTTAAACCCAAAGTGCATGAATGGTTTCATTGGTTTTAGAGCCTGCTAATACTTCACTTTCCATGTCTATAAAATAGGAAGAAAGGCTCAGCCTCTCTAACCTGACAGTGGGTTAGGGAGAGGGTATTCATGATACCTTCCTTGATTTCCAGTGAACTCTTGAGTGCCAGCATGGAGGTTGTTCTTCAGTACCCCCCTCTAACACCCCAGTATCTCTTTCCCGTTTGTGAAAAACACCTGAGGGAAATAACTTACATGGAGGAGAGGTTGATCTTTGCCCAGTTTTTCAATCTGCTGCTGACTCCACTTGGGGGTGGAGCTTGTGTTGAGGCAGAACATCATGATGTCAAGGCAGAGACTGTGGTCAGGATAGAGCGAACCTGCCTCACGGCGGGAGGGAGGAAGGCAGGGTGCAGGGAGATAGCAGGGTCCCACTGTTCCCTTTAAGAGCATGTTCCCAATAACCTGACTTCTCCCACGAGCCTTTAACTGCCAAAGTTTTCACACTTTCCAGTAGCATCCCAGGCTGATGAGACAGCCTCCGACACATGAGCGCTTTCCAGATCCAAGCTCTGTCGTCCCTGCATTGGTGACAGTGTGCACAGGAAATGGAATAGAGCTCCCTGAATAGACCATCATTAGGCAGGTAATGCTGCTGTGAAAACATGTATCATAGGGTTTCCATCCTGAAAGAAATCTTAGAGTTCATTCCAAAGATATCAAAACAAGAAAGAACTCATGTAGATCACCTTTTGTAGGGAGTTTTCATTCCTACTACAGAGAGTCAAGCATAGTCTTCTCTGCACAGACCACCATTTACTTTCATAAGAACCATGATATTAAATCTGCCAAATCTCCTGCTGGGTAGGAGGAAAACAGGTTTGTCCTAACTTTCTCAGACCTACAAGCTGGGATTCAAAGACATTAAGCAACTTTGCTAGAGTCACACAGTAAACTAAGAAGGAAATCAAAATAAATACAAGTGAGGCCTCTTTAACCCCAACATAGGGCCATATGTGTAGGTTACAATGAACTTCAAATTGTAACTGTCTCCATCTCAAAATAAAATCCTGGGGCTCCTTCTCAGAAAGCATTACCAGAACAGGAGAGGAACCACTAACAATAGATTTGTGAAGTAAATAATGAACAAAATGATTCATCATACTACAAATTATGAAAATAAACACTGAAGATAATAAAGTATTATGTTATAGTTTCTGGTTTGTACAAAGCCTTAGAATAAGTAATCAAGAATTTATTTGTCTGGGCATAATTTTTCTTGCACAGTTTCATAACTGCACCATCTAACACCTTTCAATTAAATTTTCTTTTTAAAGTATAGTTATAGAGAGTCACTCCATAAGATATCCTAGGCTTCTTCCTCAATGCTCTCTCTCTCTTTCTCTCTCTCTCTCTCTCTCTCTCTCTGATTGGATCTGAGTGTGCTAAACTACACTCCCAGTCCTCTTATTTTGAGATGAATCCTCACTAAGTTGCCCAAGCTGGTCTCTAACTTGTAATTATCCTGCCTCGGCATCCCTAGAGTCGGTATTACAGTGTGTGCCACCCTGCCCAGCAGCTTTGCTCTTGAAGACAAATCCCTTCTTGCTCGTTTCCTGCTTTGTGTCCATCTAGTCTGCCTACTCCCTGGCTAACTCAGCCAGGACCTCCCCAGCTCACTGCTCTCCATGTGGTTTTAAATTATTCTACATCCTTTTCCTTGACCTGCTGAGATTCAGTATCTTTTGCAAGACTTGCAATTGTACTTTGTGAAGAGGAATAATGGTAAGAAGGAATATTTGAGGGCTGGGGACTTAACTCAGTGGCCTAAGCACCTGCCTGGCAAGTGTGAGATCATGTGAGTTCAATCCCCAGTACAAAAAAAAAGAAAAAAAAGAAAAAGAAGGAGTATTTGAATGTGGGCTAATTTTGAAAGAGATCAGTTCATTAATAAGGGCTTTGTGTCGGTATGATTTTCCCCTGGTGTATCTTGTAACTCAAATTCTGGGACAGTGAATTGTCTAATGATAAGTGCTGCCTTATTCTTAGCCTCAGGGAAAATCAGTTAGGTTGGATTATTTTTAAGCCAGCCATAGTAATAGTTTGTGCCTGCTGTTCTGTTCTGTACTTTATCCTACTTGGCCTAAATGCTGGCAAAGTCTCTGAACTTGAACTGTTCTTCCTCTTCAATCTAATTTCTGCCTGAAATTCTGCAGAATCCTGAGGCCTTTGCTATTGCCTGGAGTCAACCTTTTAGGGCCTTCTACAAGGCTGGGACTAGTGCTGCCTGTAAGGAGAGGGAGGTAGAGCCCTTCGCTTTCAGGCCAGCTGCTAATTCTGCTTTCTGCCACTTCATTCAGTGACTTACTCAGTTACTGACTCATTCATTCAGTAACTTGGAAGAAAAGTTTCTTCCTTTTTTTCTCCTTCCTTCCTTCCTTCAACTCAGTCATTCAACACTGTCATCTATTCAAATAGTTATCTATCCAAAGGACAGTTATTGCACAGCTAATAACTGAGAGGCAGAGTTCTTAGCATTGTGAAGGTACAGATGTGTCTGACAGCCGCTTCCTCTTAGTAACTTAAAACAGTTGGAAATCAAAGATATATGCATGAGACATTTATGAATAGTTATAAGTAGTTTTAAGTAGATGTACTTGAAAAATGTATTTTTTTAAATTTTAAAGAGAAAAAAAAGCAAAACAGAAAAAGGGGTAGAAACAATACAGAATTTCAAAAAAAAATCAGTAAGAAATCACTAGTTGATAAATTACATACTGTCTTCTTAGACCTAGTTGTTAAAGTTACAAAATTAAAGCATACAAAGTGGACATTCAAACAGTGAGACTGCAAAGAAGTTCAATGATCCAGTAACAACTTAGCAACATGGTTATCAATTCTACACACTTAAACATACATACAGCCATATCCTCTAGAGCACTTTCTTTTCTTCTTTTTATTTTTTAAGTCCATTATCTGCTTAGTTATATCCTGTTTCAGGTTGCTCAGTACCTTACTGACCTGTTTTGGTGTTGTTATATACTTTTAATCACCTTATATAATTCTGTTGCCTTGTTTTTGAGTTTCTCCTCATCCATGCTCCATGGATCAGCTTTGGTGGAGTTGGGAGATTTTTGGAGGTATTTTGTTACTTTGTTATCTACCTTTTTTTTTTTTTTGAAGGTAGCAAAATACAGCAGAACAAGACAGAACAAACCCATGCAACTATAGTGCAGTAAAACTACCACAGAATCTCAGAGCAGGTCACCAGGACACGAGCAAAGGGCACAATAGTATAGCCCATTTTGTTCACATTAGCTGTTCTTTCAATCAGGTAGAAGAAAATGGAAGGAAATATCGAAATTTTAAAAACAGAATATTGAATAAAGCAGTACCATCAAAACTGAGCAAAACAGTGATAAAAATATTTGCCTTCAAAGAGATGGTAGAAGGAAATCCCCCTTACTTGCCCGGCTGTATACATTCATCCTCCAGAAAGATACTCAGACTGCTGGTGCCGACTTGCTAATGGGGTGGAGTGAGGGGTGGATCAATGTCTGATTCTTAGCACGCCCACTGGCAGGCCCCCAGCTGCTCACCAGGGTGGCAAGTAGGCCACCTGTTCTCCCAGCGCCCAAAGTTCCAACATGATCAAAATGTATTTTATTTATAATGTGTCTTATTTTATCTGCCAAACACATTGCAAAGTGAATTTACAGGTTTGGAAATGGAGGTTCAGAGGAACTAGTTTGCATTTGGTGGGGCCAGTTTTCTTCTTTTGGAGTGAGTGTCCTTTCCAAAAGATCCACTGGCTAACTTTTGCAAAAAATACCACTTATTATTCAGCTGTAAAAAGGAAAGATGTTTTGATACATGTTTGATGTTTGTGAACTTAGAAACATGCTAAGGGGGAAAGAAGCCAGGCACAAAAGCCACACATTGTCCAATCCAAATGTATGAAAAGCTCAGAATTTGTGCTTCCATGGAAAAGGAAAGCAGATCCAGGGTCTCAGGATCAGGATCAGAGAGGAATGGAGAACAACTTGCTTAATTTGTACAGGTGTCTATTTTGAGGTAAAGAGAATGTTTTGGAACTAGGTAGACCTGATGGTGATTCTAATTGTTTGCCTTAAAATAGTTAATTTTATATGATGTGAATTTCACCTTAATAAAAATGTTAGAGATTAATTTGTCTTACTGTGACTCTAAAACTGCATAAGGGAGGTAGAGAAAGAGGAGGTCGAGAAGGAGAAGAAGGAGAAGGAGAAGGAGAAAGAGAAAACGAAAGTCACCAGAGTCAAATACCTGGAGATGCAAGGAGTCTGGGGGTGGACGGGGGCAAAGGCCAGAGATGAGGCACCCACTGCACTGTGATGCTGACCCCACCTCTGTCCCATGAGGAACTAAAGGAGGCTGGAAGATGCTTGCCTGGCTACCTGCCTTCCCAGCCCTGTCCCCATCTCTTGATCCCTTGTCACCATTACTTCTGCGTGTGAGCATGACTATTGAATGGCTGGCTTCCCTTTCAGCACAGGGCAAGAACTCAGTTAATAAAGGAGCACTGGCTCTAGTTCTTCAGCCTTTCACTGCTATGCTGCCTGGAGTAAGGCAAGAACCTCTTTGGGCTCTTTCCTGGGCTTCAAATGCCCTAGTAGCTCCTCCAGCTGCACCAGTACTTCATGTGACTCTGCTCTGAGCAAGTGTTGTCCATACAACATCCTTGTAGCACCAGCCAGGAATTCTCTTCCCCTGGGGTTACTGCCAACTACCACTGTGCCCTGTAAAGGAAGAGCAGAGTTTTCAACCTCCTCAAAGAAGTAGCCCATAGTTTTCTGGCTGGACATGCCGGCTGTCCTGGGCAATCCCATCCTGTTTGGTGTTAGGATTTTATCCTGGAACAGCAAGGTGGGCCCTCATTTTATACACTGGGAAACAGAGGTCCAAGAGTTGGGTCCTGACCAGGAGTCTCCCAAGTGTTGTGGGGAAGTGGGACCAGTGCCATCTGGATTGGGTTAGTCTCACTCCTGCCTGCCGGCCAGAGGACAAACTCAATGACCCCTGCATGTCCCTCTCTGGCCTCCGCCTCTCCAGTTACCTTCTCTGGTTTCCAGCAAGTGTGCCTTCTCTAGGGAAAAATGAACCCAGGGCTCCCACTTTCCTGGGGAGTCTGAGAATGATTTCACTTCCCAGTTTGGGAAATATGAGCTCATTGAGAGAAATCACCTTGGGAAGCTGTCAAAGGAAACAGCAGCGGCAACACACTGCCTGATTGGATTCTTCCTGGCAGCACAGGTTCCTGGGCCCGCATAGGGAGGAGCCACACAGATCGGACACTGAGCCTGCGTCCCCTGGCTGCCCCAGACCTCTTGATTGGTCCAGAGTTCAGCTTTTTCCCTATCTGACATGGGCCTCACACTACCCCTACACAGAGGGGAGCTTTGTCTTTGGGAGTTCCTAGTCTTTAACTGATCCTTCCTCCTTCTCCTCCTCCCCTTCCCCTTCCTCCTCCTCCTCCTCTTCCTCCTCCTCTTCCTCTTCCTCTTCTTCTTCTTATTTTTCTTCTTCTTCTTCTTCTTCTTCTTCTTCTGTAGTGCTGGGGATGGAAAACCAGGGTCTCATGCAAGCGAGACAACACCTTGCCCCTGAGCCACACCCCAACCTTAGATTTCTATTTTTTTTTTAAATCCAGCCTAGGACACACAGCCTGACAAAGGCTCCCTGGGAAACCGATGGGTCCAAGGTTAATGATGGTAATGGCCTCCCTTGCAGCTCTTTATGGAATACCTATTTTGCTGTGCACTCCACAGGCAATACTGCATTTCATCTCATGTCAGCCACATACGTGAGACTCAGATAGCTTAGTCCCAGATCATCTAGCTGGTAAATGGCAAAGCTAGGAAGGGACCCTGTCCTGTATGATGTCACTGCACATGCTCATTGCAGTAATGCTTAAACTCAGAAATGTCAGTCTGGGTTTTATAGTCACGTGTCATTTTGACACCCAAACACTGGCATTCCCCAGGACTTTTTAAAAGGTTTTTTTATAATGAAAGTTTTCAAATATACAAACAAACAAAAAAAAGAATACGAAATGAACTTTCATCTCCCAGGTTCAACAGCTATTAACATTTTGCCATATATCTATCCACTTCTTTTTTTCTTCTATAGTACTTTAAAGAAATTCCTGACATTGTGTCATTTTGCCCCTAAATACTTCCATATGTACCTCTTAACAGGGGAGAGGAGAGAGCAAAGAGGGATTTGTTGCCTAACTACAAAACCAAATACCTAACACAAGTAACACTTTCTTCTTATCACCCGACAGCTAGTTCAGTTCAAATTCTCCGTGTCCAAAAAAATTGCCTTTTTACATTTTACTTGCAAATGAGGATCCAACAAATCCATGCATTGTGCTCAGTTATGTCTCTTAAGTCTTTTAATTGAGAATTTTACCTTTTACTTTTTCTTCTTCTGGGTTATTGTTAAGAAACTGTGTCTGTTGTCCTGCAGAATATTTCCTGATCCACAGGATTCCTTCCCGTGGTGGTATTTAACTGTTCTTCTATCTCCTATATTTCCTGTTAAAGTGTAGTTCGAAAGGCTTAATGAGACTCCTTTTTTTTTTTTTGAGCAATATCATAGAGATGGTGCAGAATGACACCTATTGTACTGTTTCTGGAGGCACCTATTATTGAGTCATCTCAGTATTATTGTTGAAAAAGATTATCCATTCATCCTGATCCCCAGATATTTTGATAGTTTACAGAGACAAATAAAGAAGATTTACATTTCACATAGTCTTAGATGATATGAATCATCTACTATATTGTCCCAAGTACCAGACTTGAAGCTCTCTGACCTCCACATCCTCGGAAAACTACCTTTTTCAGCTGCAATAGTATGGTAGCCTTGGAGGTCCTACAGTCTGCTTTGCCTGGAAGAGAGGAGCTCTGTCCACCTGAGGCGCAATGAGAGAGTTCCTGCTGGTTATAAGCGTAGGCAATAATGAATGTGGTCCACATTCCTGAGCCAGTGATACGGGAACCTGAAAGCTACTTGGGCACAGAGGACACTCCAGGGAGCAGGAAGTACAAACTAGGGGAGGAAAAGTCAGGCATGGGCTTTTTGTGTCATCTGAGCAGCTTGAAAACTTAGCTCAAGTAGGGAGCGTGGAGAAACTGCTGATGCCCTCAGAGGAATGGAGATGCAGGAGACAGCAAGGTGGTGAAACTGCTTATGGAGGAGGCTACTTTAACAGGCTCTGCAGGGAGCCTAGCTCTGAGTAGGGCTCCCTAACCGACTCTGAAAAGAGGGCATGAGACTGTGGGACTGGAACCAAGTGGAGGGACTTAGAATCACAGAGTCCTCAGCTCGATGGGAAGAATTCAACAAATCATCATCTATTCTACATCCCCCTTCTGCAGGCGAGGACACTCTGGCTTGGAAGAAAAGAGTGTTTGTTTGTTTTTGAGGCGAGGTCTTGCTCTGTAGTCCAGGCTGACCTAGAACTCACTGTGTATCCCAGGCTTACCTCAAACTGCAGCCTCAACCTCCCCAAGTGCTGGGATTATGAGCATACACCACTATACCCTGCAGGGGTCACTTATTCAAAGTGGCACAGGAGCTCAGTCCACTGGTTTTCATTAGCCCACCCACTCCCCTGTGCCTCACTGCCTTTCCTCCTCGAGGACACCAGCTGCTGCAAGAAGTCTGCTGGAGGTGGAGGAGGTCTCGACCGAGAAGCAGGCTTCGTTTGTGGTAAACCAGATGCAGCTGAGCTCCTGTGACTAAGTGGAAGGCCTATAATTTTCTTAAGTTTCTATAGCTTATGCCCTGTTATTCCACTCACTGTGTGAACTAATTAGTAGATGTGCTGTGAATTAGAGTAACCACAGAAGGTGCGGGGTGCAGCTGTGTAGCCCTAAACCATGCTCTAGGTGCAAAGGGTGCTAAGTTTGTGCCTCCTCCCCCCGCTGACCAGTGCAGCAGACAAAGCTGCAGGACAGGAAGAGATGCAGGCAGGCTGCTGACTGTTTCTTGGTTGGGGTCCTGTCCTTGAGAGTTGGGTCCTTGAACTAGTCACCTACATGACCATGGAATTAGGGCTGGGAGTGTAGTTCGGTGGTGAAATGCTTGCCTAGCACGCATGAGGCACTGAGTTTGATCTAAGGAGGAGGAGGATGAGGGAGATGGGGAAGAGACAGAGGAGGAGGAGGAGGAGGACAGGAGGAAGAAGAGGAACAGGAAGGTGAACTGGAAGGGAAAGGAGGAGAAGGAGAATTTCTTAGCATCTAGCAAAGGAAATGGCACATAATGATGTGATATTCAATACAACTAGCTGAATGAACAGGTAAAGGAATAAAGTCCCAGAGGGCACACATCTTGGTGCAGTGACACAGTCCCTTCACACCACACCTCCCTCCAGACCTTAGCACTGTATTCCAGAACACGGCCATCAGGTCTTTGTTATCCCTGAAGTCTGAGAAATTATGTATTCTCTCTTTTATTGCTAAAATAATATTCAGTAGCCTATGTCAAAAGTGAAATAGGTAGATAAAATGTATGTACTTCCCAGAACATTATAAAGATTGACATTTTAAGGTAAAAATCTTAACTCACACTTTTACATATACAAATGGAAAACAGTTGCCATAATTATTTATACACAACATCTCACATTTTCAAATTCTATGAACAAATCCTCTCGGGCTGGAAATCTTACATCATTTCTTTTTCTCTTTGAAATTACATTTCTATTTCACTGAACTGTCATAATTTTTTTCAATAGAAATATGTTTAGAAACATAATTTTTCCAATTCTTGTATTTTTTTATGTCCTAATTATCAAAATTATTTTGGGGTATGGGCAGTGTATTTATTAGTCAGGGGTTGTGAGGAGAGCAATTAGTACCAGGACACAGAATTTATAATATTATTTTATGATGGTCACCCAGAGTTAAACATAGAAAGCACGGGAAATCTGTCCACAACACTAAAGACTCAGAATATTCAGCCACGGGCCTAGATCCCACAGCAATGTCCTGCATGAGACATTGAAACCTCTGATGAAAACCTAGAGCCCATGACAATGCCTCCCACGAGTCCAACTGAAGGTCTGGAGCCCACAGAAAGGATTCATGCCAGTATGTTTTATGGATCCGTGCTGGGAAGGCCCAAAGGTCAATGATGGAAGCTAGAAAGCCTATTCCAGCAGGCGGAAGGAGCTGTGCTGTAGGTTGAAGGTTCTACACTGGAGCTGAGAAGTCACGCTCAAATAAGAACCAGTGCTGCCCTGAAACACACGACGGCCATCCTCAGCGACACACAAGTCCCAAGCTCCTCTGACGGTAAGAACAGTTGAGTACATGTCAGGAAGCCAGCAGGACAAGCTTCTCCTGGAGATAAAACAGCACACATCTTGCCCTCCAGAGCCAGGAAGCGATGCTCGATGTAAGGACCAGAGCTCCCCCAAAGTGAACCATAGCCACTCTCACCAACAAGGTCCAGAGCTCCTCTGATGACAATGATCGAACTCACACTCGGGAAGCTAGTCATGACGGGCTCCTCCAGGAGAACCAACCGCTCAAACAGCGACACTTTAGAGAAACCCACAACGCCCAGCTTCTCCTTCTCCACATCTCTATTTATGCTGGCAACTTTCCTCAGGTGGGACATCTACGCTCAGCACCATGCTGATTTAATTCAGCTGGTGTTAAGTTGGCCATCAGTTTTTAATCCATAACAGGAAGCTATTTGGAAGATAATGTGAGGCATTATGGTAGCTATTGTTGATTTCCTATTATCTTGTTTTGAAGTCCTGTACCAATCTCACTGTTTTGCTTTGATTGGCTTTATTCTGTTTCATTTTGTTTGGCTTTATTCTCTTTAAAGTAAAATTTAAAAAATTATTTTGGATTAGATAATGATAATGAAAGTAGTATACAATGGATTAAAATATTATACATTAAAAATTTTTATAGGACTGGGAGTTGAATCCAGGGCTGATGGACTGCTAAGCAAACCCTTTGTCATTGGGCTATATGTACATACTTTTAATAAGAATTTTGAATTTTAAATATCACCGTCAACCAGGCTTGGTGGCACACATCTATAATCCCATCACTCAGAAGGCTGAGACAGAAGGATTGCTACAAGTTCGAGTCCACCCAGTACTACATAGTAAGTTCAAGGCCAGCCTCCACTACAAAGTGAGACCCTGTCCCAAAAAACCAAAACAAAACCAAAAAAAGTTCCACCATAGCTCCACCATAGACCATCTCCTCATTTGTGAAACAAGGAAATGGAAAGAGCTGAATCATATACTGTCTCCTCACCATAGTGGATTCAAAAGAAAACAAAACAATCAATAATAGAAAAATACTAAAATACTGTTAAATAACCCATGGGAAGAGAGGAAGTCTCAAGGGAAATCCAAAAGTACACTGAACTGAAAGAAGAAGAAAACACCACATATCAAGTTAGGGGTCACAGCTCAGCAGTGCTAAATGGAAAATATGCAGCACTAAATGCTTATGCTAGAAAAGAGGAAAAGTCTTGGATCAAACCAAATTATCTCACCTCGAGACCCTAGAAAAGGAAGAACAAAATAAACTTGCTGGCAAGCAGGAGGTGAGAAATAATAAAGATAAGGACAGATATCAGTGAACCTTAGAGAAAAACAAGGCAAAAATCTATGAAACAAAGAACCAATTATTGGGAAAGATGACTAAAATGGGCAGACCTCCAGCAAGGAAAGGAAAGAGAAGACACAGGGGACTGGTATGGCACAAAGCAGAGGGTGTCCCTGCAGACTTTGAAGACACTGGGATGATGACAGAGGACTGTCACAAGCCACGATGCTCTCCTGAAGTCGATGATTTAGATAAAATGGACAAATCCTTCAAAAAACACAGATGATTACTATTCACCGACTATGAAAGATAATCAGAATAACCCAATAACTAATAAGAAAATTTAATTTAAAAAATTGTCACAAGGCAAATATTCAGTCCCAGCTGAATTCTGCCGATGTTTAGAGAAGATTAGCACCAATTCTACATGCCTCTTCCAGAAAACGGAAGAAGAGAAGATACTTGCCCGTTCATCTCATGAAGTTACTATTGTCCTGATTCCAAACCCAGAAGATTCTATGCAAACAAGAAAACTACAGACCAACAAATTTCAGATATACATGCAGAATTTTTTAATAAAATACTAGCAAATAGAATTCAGCAATATATTAAAAGACTTATATACCATGACCAAGTGAAGTTTACTCCAGCAAAGCAAGGCTGGTTTAACATTTTAAAGTTTGCCAGTGTAATCAATCCTATTGGACCAGGTGTGGTGGGCGCATGCCCGGCAACCCCAGCACTCAGGAGGCTGAGGCAGAAAGATCACTTGGAGTTCGAGGCCAGCCTGAGCTACAAAGTGAGTTCAAGACAAGCCTAAACTACACAGTGAAACTCTGTCTCAACAAAGATAAGCAAGAAAAACAAACAACTCTATTAACAAGATAATGAAGAAACTGCATGATCATGTCAAAAATACAAAAAATAGAAAAAAATTCAATTTCCATTCATGATCTTTAAAATCTGAGATTAAAACAAACAAACAAAAACAGAAATAGAGAGAGAGGTTGTTCAACTTGAAGAACACCTACAGAAAAGCCTCCAACTAATATTAAGCTTAAAGATTTAAAAAAAAAAAACAAATGCTTTCCCTCAAAGTTTGGAAATCAGACAAAAATGTCTGCTTTTGACATTCAACATAGTACTGGTATCTATGGTTATGGCATTAAGGCAAGAAAGGGAATAAAAAACATATAAGTTAGAAGGAAATAAAACTGTATTTATTGCAGATGATACTATTGTCAATGAAAAAGATCCCAAAGGAATCTACAAAAAAAAAAAATCTCCTAGAATTAATAAGTTCAGCAAGCTCACAGGATAAGCAATAAATATACAAAAATCAACCAATGATATTCCCATATACTGGCAATAAATTCATGAACACCAAAATTAAAGTTATAATACTACACACAGTTGCTTCAAACTCCCCACACAGAATACTTGAATCTAACAAAAGACATATGAGACTTGTGTACCTTAAACTATACAGCAATGATGAAAGAAATCAGTAGATCTAAATAAATTGGGAAATATTCTGGGTTTATATATTGAAAAGTTCAATGTAATAAATGTGTCAATTCTCAAATTTATACACATTTATAATATAATTCTTACCAAAATCTCAGCAAGATTTTTGGTGGATACATACAAGATTATTCTAAAATTCTTATAGAAAGGAAAGGAAGTTTGTTTGGCCAAAACAATCTGAAAAAGAAATATGGATTGATAAGTTCGAGCTACATAACTTAAGCCTTATTTTATACCTATGATAAACAAGACTGTGGCAGAATAATAGACACAGCTATCAATAAAGCAAAACAGAACCTAGAAATAGGCTCACATAAATGTCTCCATCAGTTTCTTGACAGATGTAAAAGTAATCTGGTGGAAGAAAAGATAATTATTTCAGTACATGGTGTTGAAACAACTGGACAGCCATCTGGGGAAGGATATATCCCCCAGAAAAGTAACTGAAGCTTCATACCTTTAAAAATTAATTCAAAATGTATCAAGACTTAAATGTAAATTGCAGCCCCGCATGGTAATAATGAACCCCTGTACCCCCAGGATTCGGGGAGACTGAGGCATAAGGATCACAAATTTGAGCTCTGCCTGGATACCATGGTGACTCAGCAAGGCTTTGTTTCAAAATTTAAAAATGTAAAAACGGGATGGGAATGTAGTTCAGGAAAAATGTCTCACTTTAAAATCCTTTGGGGAAAAAAAAGAGTCACGTGGATCTAGGAGCACACAAAGAATTCTTAGACTCATCACCAAAACTCACTGATTAAACAACGGCAAGTAATCCAATTAGAATGTGGGCAAAAGATATGAAGAGATTTTTCACCATAAAGGATGTACAGGTTGCAAACAAATAACAGACATTTGATACGATTAGTCACTAGGAAAATTAAATCCAAAAATACAAGTGATGTAGCAGGATTAGAGGATACAGGGGTAACACAGGTGTGTTCTACATAGCAACGTCTGTCCTTGGTGGATCCTGAATAGAACAGCACACACCATGTAGCCAAGATGCGCAAGAACCTTAGGGCACCTTAGGGAACCTATGCCAACGTGCCACGGCCAGCTGTTTGCTATCATTGAGAGCTCCGAAAGGTTCGCCATCATGGACCTAGGTCTATCCCACTATTTTCTGTGATGGGTGTCGAGTAATGGACTTGCCAATGATGCTTTTCTCAGAATGTGTCCCTGCCATCATAAATCACTATATAAAGATAGCTGCTTTTATATAATGCCAGCAAGAAAAAAATTGGAATTTATAACACAAACATGTCACCATTTATATTAGCAACCTTGCAAATGAAAGAAATAAATCTCACAAAACATGTACAACAGCTACATAAGGAAAACTACAAAACTCTGATGAAAGAAATCAAATATACAAATATGTGGAGAGAGACCACGTTCATGGGTAAGAAGCTACTGTACAGTTAGGGCATCAGCTCCTCCCAAATATTGTGTTGATTTAACGCAATCGCAGTTAAAACTCCAGGAAATTATTTTGTGGCTATCAATACATGATTTGGAAGTTTATACGGAAAGGCAAAAAGCCCAGGATGGCCAAAAGAATATTGAAGAAGCAGCAGGATAAATTGGAAGACGGTATATAACTGGACAGCCAAATGCAAAGCAAAAAAACAGTCCTAGACACAGACAGAAAGGTAACTTACAAAGAATCAAGAGCCCAAATATGAAATGCTAAATTATTAACCTTACATACACTAATCCAGAAGAAAATCTAGGTGATCTTGGGTTTGCCAAAGGCTTTAGATAAGATTCCAGAGGCAAAATACATGAATGAAAAAAGTTGGACTTCATTAAAATTAAAAATTTCTGTTTTGGGAAAGACAAAGAATGAAGACAAGTCATAGACTAGGAGAAAATTTTGCAAAGTACACATCTGATAAAGGATTTGTACACAAACTATACAGAGAACTCTTAAAACCTAACAATAAGAGAATAAAAAATATGTTTAAAAAGTGGGCAAAAAACCTACATGACTAACCCAGCTAGCTATTCTGTTTGGAAAGCCAAGGCAGGAGGATGACAAATTTGACGTCAGTCTTGGCAAATTAGAGAGATCCTATCTCAGAACTAAAAATAAAATGGCCAGGAGTGGCGCTACATGTCTATAACCCTAGCATTCAGGAGGCTGAGGCAGGAGGATCACTGTGAGTTGAAGGTCAGTATTCACTACATAGCAAACAAACAAACAAATGAAAAATAAAAAGGATTGGGGGTGTAATTGAATGTAAAAAGCCTGTGACTCAATCCTCAGTTCCGCAGAGGGTGAGAGTGGGTACAAGATCTGGACACTTTACCTGAGAAGAACATACACACTTCAGGTAAACACATGAGAAAATACTTAATAACGTAATTGTTAGGAAATGCAATTAAATTCGCAAGCACATACTCCTTAGAGTAGTAGCAAAAATCTAGAACTTTGACATCACCAAGTGTTGACAAGGAGCTAGAACAGCAAGAAGGCTTGTTATTTTTCCTAGGGATGTAAACTGACACAACCACTGTGGAAAAATGCCTTGCAGTGTGTTGCAATACCGCACACTGGCTTCTCATTTGCTACAGAAATTGCACTCCTGGTATTTACCCAAATCAACTGAAAAGTTAGCTGGGCATGGTGGCGCATTCCTGTAAGCCCAGCACTCAGTATGCTGAGGCAGGAGGATCTTTGAAAGTTCAAGATCAGTCTGGGCTGTAAAGTGAATTTAAGGCCAGCCTGAACGGCACAGCAAGGCCCCGTTTTGAAGAGACCAAAAAGAAAAAAAAAAAAAAGTTGAAAAGTTATGTCCAAGCAAAAGCTACCACAAATGTTATTTATTCCTTACAGCCGAAACTTGGTTGCAACTAACATATCCTCCAGAAAACGAATAGAGGGAAGAATGAGTACAATGAGTTATCCATTCATCAATGAAAAAACCAGCAGATTCTCCAGCCACAGACAGACGTGGAGAAGCCTAAAAGCCTGTGGCCGTGTGTAAGATGCTACACACCGCAGGATTCAAACAATCCGACATTCGAGAAAAGTCTATGCTATAGACACAGGAAAAAATCAGCTTCCAGGCACCAGAAGAAAGGAGGGCCGAACAGGAGGAGCACGGCGGGGCTAGACAGTGAAGCTATTTCAAACAGTGTGCTGAGATGCTGCACACTGTTTCTACATTTTCTGGGAGACATGATATACGTATTTGTCAAAATGTATGCAGCAGCACCAAAAGACTGAAGCTTAACATAAACTTGAAGCTTTGGTTAATGAGCTGTTGATATTGGGTTGACAATACATTGATTTAGCCATGAAAGCTAGTAACGTAACTCACATTCAATTTAGCTAGTAATATATCACTACTGATTCACTAATTGTCCCAAAGGCACTGCATTAATGCAAGATACTGGCAGAGAGAAAAGTGTATGCTGGCTTGGGATGAGAAATGGAGGAAAGAAATACTTGGGAATTCTCCATACAATCTGAGAACAAGTGCTCTAGGAAACGCATCTATGGATTTTTCCCACGGGCGAGAATTCCACATAATTTGCAAGGATACTTCTCCCACAAGAGGCATGTCTTAACTCAGAACTTAACCTCTGGTCTCTGCGTGGTCACTTACTTTCAGAGAGCGGAAAGTGAACCTGTCAAGGGAGCCACCAGGCAAGTACGAAGTGCCCCCATGACCAAACTTGGCACCGTAATTGTGCTGACCACAAGGCCATTGTGATGGTGTGATGTGAATGGTGACCCTCCCCAAATCCACCCCCTAGCCTAACCTCCAGAACAAGAGCAAACAATCCTAAATTGAAGGATATTCTGCAAAATGCCTGGCCAGCACAACTTGACAGGGTCTTCACAAACAAGGGAAGTCTGAGAAGCAGACACACCCCACAAAAAGCTAAGGGCATAAAAGAAAATTAATGTGATGTCCTGGACAGGATCTATGCAGAGCACAAGCACTTTAGGGAAAATGAGTGAAAAAATAACAAACCATACAGTCTCCTTAAGAGTTGGTTCTTAGTTGGGATAAAGGGGCATCGACTAAAGACAGGAACACAAAGATGCCTGGGAGAGGACACATGGGAACTCTGAACTCTTTGTGACTTTCCTATAAATCTGAAACTATTTTAAAATTAATGTTTATTTTTAAAGTAATGTATAGCCAGGTGTGGTGACATAGACATGTAATCCCAGCACCCGGTAGATTGAGGCAAGAAGATTATTGCAAGTTCAAGGCCAGCTTGAATGGCATAGTAAAACCTGTCTCAAAAAAAAAGACACAAAAATTAATAAATAAAATAATGTACAAAACCATAATGACAAGTTAAGTGCTGCAGAATCTGGGCCACTCATATACTGGTGGAATATGATATTGTGCAATCACTTCGGAAAAACTTGATAGTTTCTTTTCTTTTCTTTTCTTTTCCTTTTTCTTTTCTCTTTCATTTCTTTCTTTTTTCTTTTTTGGTACCAGAAGTCAAACTCAGGACCTCATGCTTGCCAGGCAGGCAGTGTGCCACTGAGCTATATCACTGCTCTGGCACTTTCTTTAAAAAAGTAAATATGCAACTATCATATGACTCTGCAGTTGCACTCCTGGCTATTTATCCCAAAGGAATAAAAACTTTCATTCACAAAAAAATAACCTCCATATGCACGTGTATAGAAGCCTTATTGGTAATTGCCCCAAACTGGAAATGACTCAGGTGTCCTGATTAGCTAAACACACCACGGTGCGATCACACAGCAGAACGTTGCTCACAACAAAACAAAGAAACCACTGATGCCATAAAAACCTGGATGGATCTCCAGAGACTAACACTGAGAAAAAACATCCAACTCCACAACGCTGTATATTGTACGGTTCCATTTCTATACAATTCTTGAAATAACAACATTAAATAAATGGCAAAGACAAAAGTGGTTGCTAAAGGATAAGGAGGTGAAGAATCAGAGGGAAATAGCTGTAATTATAGAAAAGTACCACCAACATCTTTGTGGTGATAGAAAAGCTTTGTGTCTTGTCATATTGATGGTAACACCCTGGTTAAAGTCCTTACTATATAGTGTTACATCACCATTGCATGAAGTGTATGCAGAATCCTCCTAAAGGGCTGTGCCTCTGTGTGTGTGTGTGTGTGTGTGTGTGTGTGTGTGTGTGGTGCTGGGGCTGGAAGCCATGGGCTTTTGAATACTAGGCAAAGGCTGTTACCAGCCCTTTCTACACAGCTTCTATGCTTTCCATCCCCTTTCTATTTCTATAGGGCTGAGGACTGAACTCAATAGCCATCATACTGAGCTACAATTTGAGACAATTTTTAAAAACTTTTTATTTTGATCCCAAAGAAATGGATAGATTTACAGATACACATGAAAAACTGCATGAAGAAAACTCTGAATGGTCCGATAGAAGGCAAGGAAATTAAAGTGGTAATTAAAAAAATCTATAAACTCACAAAATCCCAGAGCCCAATGGGTTCACCATTGAATTTCACAAAAACTTCGGGGAAGATCTAATGCCAATACTATTCAAGCTCTTTAATAAAATTGAAAGGGAAGGAGTAGTGTCAAACTCATTCCTGGAAGCATTATCCTGATTCCAAAATCAGGCAAGGGCCCAAACAAAAAAGGTAACTACAGGCCAAACTCTTTAATGAGCACAGACACAAAGATTCTCAACAAGATACTGGCAAAAAGAATACGAGAAATCATCAAAAAGATCATGCATCATGACCTTCACCCAGGATGCCTCAACATACACAGATCAGTAAATATCACATCAGCAGAAGCAAAGATAAAAATCACATGATCATTTCAATGGATGTGGCAAAAGTCTTTGTCAAAATCTAACATTAAAACCCCCCAATAAAATAGGTATAAAAGGACCTTATCATAAAGTGATAAAAACAATTTATGACAAACCTACTGCCAACATCATTTTAAAGGTGGAAGTTTTTCCTCTGAAATCAAGAAAAAGACAAGAATGTCTTTGTCACTGCTCCTATTCAATGTAGTACTCAAAACATTAGTCAGAGCAATCTAAATAAAAAGGGATACATGTAGGGAAGGTAGTCAGATTTTCCTTATTTACATGTGACATGATCCTTCATATAGAAGACCCAAAACATGCTACCAAAGGACTGCTAGAGTTAATAATAAAATTTAGTAATGTTGCAGGATAAAAATCAACACAAAAAAATCAATAGCATTCCTATACATCAATAATGAGCTCAGCCAGAAAGAAATCAGGAAAATAAGGCCATTAACAACAGCATAAACAATATTTAAATACTTAGGAATTAACCTAACCGAGGAATAAAAGACTTCTACAATGAAAAGTACAGTAGTCTGAAAAAGGAGATGGGAGAGGACATCAGAAAATAGAAAGATGTCTCTTGCTCTTGGGTAGACAGAACCAATATGGTCAAAATGGCTATACTTCCCAATTGATACAGAGATTTAATGCAATCTCAATCAAAACACCAACAGCATTCTACACAGAACCAGAGAAAATAATCCTAAAATTCATTTGGAACCAAAAGAGACCCAGAGTAGCAACAGCAATCTTGGGGAACAAGAACAAAGCAGGAGGCATCTCAGTCCCAAAATTCAAGTTATATCACAAAGATACAGTGGTCAAAACAGCATGGTCCCGGCAGAAAAAAAGAGGCATGTGGGTCAATGGAACAAACAAGTGAGTGCAGAAACAACCCTGGGCACATTAAGCTATCTGATCTTGACAGAGGAGCCAAAAATATACAGAAAGGTAGCCTCTCTACCAAGTGGGGAGAGCAAGTTGGGAAAGCTGGCTACTCACAGGCAGAAGATTGAATCTAGATCTCAAGCACAAAACTAAAAATCAACCAAAGACACAAACACTAAGCAGAAACAACCTGCTGGAAGATAAAATAGGTAAAACTCTTGAAGTCAAGGTGTAGCCAAGGACTTTTTTAAACAGAACCCCAATTGCACAAGGCATAATATCAAGAATCTACAAATGGGATCATAGCAAATATAAAGTCTTCTTCATAGCAAAAGGAAAGATCAGCAGAGAAAAGAGACAACCTTTAGAATGGGAAAATAAACTTGCCATGTACCCCTCAGACATAAGACTAATATCCAGAATACATAAAGAACTCAAAAAATTAGACAGCTCCATAATAAAAATTAGCCTCCTCCAATCAAAAAATGGACACTTGAAATGAATATACTTCTCAGGAGAAGTATAAGTGACCAATAAATACATGAAAATTCATCCAACATCTCTGGCCATTACAGAGAAAATGAAGACAACATAGATTCCGTCTCACTCCAGAAAGAATGAGCATCATCAAGAAATCAAAGAATAACAAATACTAGCAAGGCTATGGGCCACTTCTACATTGTTGGTGGGAGTGTAAACAAGTACAACCACTATGGAAATCAGTATGGCGATTCCCCAAACAACTCAAACTGTAAGTTCCATGCTATGGAGCCAAGTGTGGTGGTGCATGCTGTAACCCCAGCACTCAGAGGGCTGAGGCAGGAGGATCATCATGAGTTTGAAGTCAGTCTGGGCTACGTAGGAAGACTCTGTCTCAAAAAAAAAAAATGGAGAAGGGGAAAGAGAAGGAGAAGGAGGAGGAGGAGAAGGAGAAGGAGAAGAAAGAGAAGGAGAAGGAAAAGGAAAAGGAGGAGAAGGAGCAAAGAAATTCCATGTAACCCAGCTCATCACCTTCTCAGTGTCTCCCTGAGAGAATAAAGGTATCATGATACAGTGATATACACTCACATTTATATGTTAGTTAATAAATCAGACACACAAACTTAAATATCACATAGTTTCTCTCATATGAGAAACTCAAACCATAAATAAATCAAACAGCAAAATACAAGGTAGATAACAGCAAACCGGGAGCTATGTGTTTTGCAAAAGGCAAGGGATCCAAGAGATGGAGGGAGGGAGAGGGAAGGGAAGGGAAAGGGCAGGAAGAAGAGTGAAGCTGTGTTGTGCACATGTGCCAACTCTCTATGATGGATGTGTGGCACCATGTGTTACAAATGAGTACTAATAAAATTAAATTTTTTAAAACTTTCATTTTGAGACAAGGTCATACTAAGCAACTAAGTTGTCCAGGTTGGCCTTGAACTTGTGACCCTCCTGCCTCAGCCTCCCACAGTGCTGAGATAAAAGATGTATTTTTTCTTATAACTACATGTGGTTCTACAACTTCTCAAAATAAAAAAAAAAGTCTAGCTAGGAATTTTTAGAGGTAGATCTTTTGGAGTAAATTAATTTTAATGAATCCATTCATGTATGATATTACTCATTATTATGGCCATTAGAGAAATGCAAATAAAAACAACACAGATTCTATTTTACTCCAGGAAGAATGGCTGTTACAAGGCAGGGTGGCACCTAGGCTATTCCTACTTTTATTTTGATAGAAGTAATACTGGGAAACTTTATTCACATTAGTAAGTTTGGATGGTGTTTTATTATAGCAATATGACTTAACTCTCTGAACTCCATCCAAGTTCTAGGCCAAAAATAACATACTATCCTATTATCGAGAATTATTTTTAATAATCTATCAGCTGACAACCCGATTAAGCCCTCCTCTGGTACTGTCAAAGGTAAAGAATTGGAAAACATCTGGCTTGTAAATATTTTGTTACTCAGCCCTTAAGTTTCCCTGTTTCTGGGAATTCACCTAAAATATACTCATTGGGGCTGGGGTTTAGCTCAGCGGTGTAAGCACCTGCCTTGCAAGCACGTGGTCGTGAGTTAGATCCCTCTTACCAGTAAAAACAACAACAATAACAAAAAAATACACTCATTTTCCTTATGACTCTCTTAGAATCATCTTCAAATTTCACAGATGTATACAAGGGTAGGGAAATGGAAATATTGTTCATTTCGGTATACATAGGCCCAACTTCTATTCTTGTACTGGCTCTGTTTTATGATACTTTATTTTTATTGTCATCAAAATTTTGAAAATAAATAAGTAAATAAATTTTAAGAGCTACCGACTTAGCACATTTGATTTATGAATAATATTTCTAGCTTAACCTTATTGTTAAAGCCAGTCATCGTGATAAAATTAATCACCCAAAGTGAACTTATTCTCTTCGCCTCAATATCTCAATCCAGGGCAATATTCTCATGACAGACATTCTGAATTCTAATTTGAAATGATAGGCAGATAGGCAGGAAGATAGATGAAAAGCGAGGGATTTGTCAAAAGAAGGCTGACTCATGCTGTAATCCCAGGACTCAGGAGGCTGAGGTAGGAGGCTCACCATGAGTTTGAGGCCAGCCTGGGCTACATAGTGAGTTCAAAGCCAGCCAAAGTTCCTACATAGTTAAGACACTATCTTAAAAAACCAAACCAAACCAAACAACAAAAAGAAGACAGGCAGCCCACCACGAATTTATTACCTGTAGGAAATAAAGCACCCTGTCTTCAATACTTGAGACTTTCACTCATTTTACCACTTTTCCTGAGAGTTTCATGATGACAAAATGTTACTTGACCGTCACCAGGGGAAGAATGGGGAAAATCATCAAATGAAAATTGTTATGCTGCAACATATCAGAATTCAAACTATCCCCTAATGGGCCAAAGTACCGTTTCTAACGCCGCACTTTATTTTATGCAGACACCCGGAGCCAACAGGGAGGGGCGAACTTTGGAGACTGTGTTTATTTCTAGCTGTCCTTTGCTTGAAGCAGCGGAGATTTGTGCTTTGGGCTCAATGCACCGTTGCAAACTTGGGATGGGTGAGACTTAATGATTTTTCCCCCTTTGGAAAGTGAGTGAAGACCTCCTAAGGAAAGGCGGCAGGACCAGAGAATGAGCCCCTGGGTGTCGTTGCTAGATCTGCTTTTGGGAAGATGGGTGGACATGGAATGCAGGGTCCGGCCATGTACCCCCGTGAAGCCACACATGCCTGAACACCGCTCTGAGGGTCGCCCTGTCTCCGGGGGACCCTCACATTCCAGGTAAAGCTCTGATTCAGCTCCCTCTTCTTCTGGTCCGCGTTGGGAAGGACGGAGCCCTCTCCACCTGTCCGTCACCACTGCTGGAACTGTAACCCGTGAACTTTCCTCCTCCATGGTCAGGGCTGCAACTCACACTTGGGGCAATGAGCAGGTGCAGTGTCTTCCAGAAGTGAACAGCCTGGAACAAGAGACCAGACAGACGCCCAGGGAAGAAAATGCACCACCCACAAACGATGCCCAAGAACGTAGCAACGCCGTTCCCGCCTTCGGAAGGGAAGGAGAAGACAGGAGATCCACATCACCAAGACTGAGGCCATGGTACTTGTTGCAGTTTCACTTGTTTCAGAGACTGGCAGAAGGGCATGAATGTGCTGGAATGAGTGAGGTCAGGGGCCGATAACCTTCCAGCACTTCCGCAGCTGTCCCCTGGGAAGCGCCACTGCCCTGCAGCCCTTTTCTTTCCACAGCTGAGACTGTGTTTTGAGCCAGATTTCTCTGCTCGATGGTAGGAGAGAGACAGAGACAGAGGGAAATTCGTCCTTTTCTTGGAATGTCCGCTTGACTTCTGAACTAGGGACTGGCAAATCGATTCCCTTATGCTAACGTGTTAATGGCTCACAATAATTATAACCACCAAAGATCACGTGGAGCTGAAAGGCTCTTTGAAATGTACTGAACATTCAACAAAGGTATGATAAAAGAGGACTCAAGGAAAGGACTTGTCCTCGCCATACAGACAATGCAATCAAGAGTACCAGTAGATACCATCTGCCAGTAGGTGGCGATCTTCCATGAACCCACATCTGCCGGGACAGCCCTTTCTGCCAGGTCAGCTGTTGGTTTATTGCCAGGTAGACTAGGAAGCTACCTGCACAGTGGGACCCAGAGAGATCTCCATCTGCTCAGAATGAACTCCTCACGGATTCTGCCGTTTCTGTCAAATATCGCTACCTCCCTCCTGGAGGTGGGGGAACAGAGGGCAGGAAGGATGGGAAAGTAGGTTAGTCATTAACACTTTAGCAGGAACTAATTTGGCATATTAACTCAAGAGAGAAAGGAACTTGAAAAACAGTGACAAATGACTCACAAGTTCTAGGAGAAGAATTTGCTGAGCTGTGGTTATGCAGGTAGACCCGTTGGTGGGTGAGCCAGTCACACGCAGATATTGGCACCCGAGTGATAGGCTGGAAAAGGGCAGGGAGAAAGGCAGTGGTAACATGGTCACATCTGTTCTGCTGGCCTCATGTCCATGCCTTCAGCTGCAATGCAAGATGGCAGACGGGGACCTGACAGCTTGCTGAATAGTGTAGGGAGCTCCTCACTCCCTGGCAGAGGCACAGAACAGACAGGACCTTGGCTGTCTCTGCAATGATACCAGGCATCCTATCTAGAGTCTTTCTTTCTTTCTTTCTTTCTTTCTTTCTTTCTTTCTTTCTTTCTTTCTTTCTTCTTTCTTTCTTTCTTTCTTTCTTTCTTTCTTTCTTTCTTTCTTATTATAGTATTAGGTATTGAATTTTCCCAGTGAGTTACATTCCCAGAGATTTTTTTTTTTAATTTTACATTTTAAGACAGGGTCTTACCAAGTTTCCCAGGCTGGGCTTGACCTTGAAATCCTCCTGCCTCAGCCTTCCTCAATGCTGGGATAACAGATTCGAACCACCAGGACTGGCTTTGGGCTTCACTTTTTGGATTTCTCTCATGTTCTCCAAGATCACTGGTTGCTGGAGGGTACAGAATGGGTAGGCAGGGAGGTGACACGGGGCATGGAATTGCCTTCTTCCCAAAAGCTACCCACAATGGCCAGACCCTGGGTTCCCGGAAAGAAAGGAAATGAGCCGAGGAGATGGCAGGGTGGGTGGCTGGTTTGGGCCTCCAGCTGCCAGGGCCACTCCTAGGCTGTGGTGCTGCTCCGGGTGAGCTGGGCCCTCACACCCTCTGTAATCAGTAACAGCTGTGCTCCCACGCTGCCCTTCGCCATCGGCTCCTTCCCACTGCCCAGGAGAAAGATGTGGAAGCAGAGCTGCAGACAGTGAAGGCTCGGCAATGGCCAGGGAGCCAAAAAGAAGCAAAGTCCAGCTGGTCCTGAAGAAAATGTCCAAGTCGGACAGTTATTCTAAATGCATGACAGGGCTCAGGAGCGCATGTTTCGTGCAGACCCAGCCAGTAATGTTACCAACAAACCATTCAGGTGGAGGAGCAGAGGGCCGGGTTTAGGAGACCTTGGCAGTCCTGGTTTCTCTCAACATCCTTAGTCGCCAAGAGCAAGGCATCCACTGTTTCTCTTTCTGCTCATCCTCAGAATAAAAGGTACTTTCCACTTTTATCTTGTGAACCTCAAAGTGGCAAGAAAAGTGTTCAAAAGTGACAGTCTTGTTACAGCAGGATGGACCACTACCCCAGGTCACTAGGTGGGGAAAGCCTGCCCACAATTCCTGGGCCACTGTGCTCCAGGAAGAAATCACCTTGTTCTAGTATTTCTTCTGGGTCTCATACCTGCTGCGTCTCATGACAGTCACCTTCTACCACCTGCGCCCCATACCTCTGTCCCATGAGCCTCCAGTTCAGGACATTTGTGAATGAGACATTTCAGAAATGTCTTCGTTCAGGTGAAAAAGTAGCCTTACCTATTCCCTGCTAAAGTCAGCTAAGAAATCCCTGCAATACAGCAAATGGCTTGTATGGCTGAGTGTCAAGCGCACTTGGACTGAGGTCAGGCTGTCAAGGTCACAGAGCGTTACCCTAGAGTCAGCCAGTCCAGGAGGCAAGTAATGTCGCAGGTATGTTTTGCCAGGCAAGGGTGGGTCACAAGTTGTATCTTCTGGAAATTATGAACATTAATTCCCTCAATGAGGTACCCTCTCCTCTTCCATTTTACCCCTGGCATGCTACACTCATCATCCTCAAATAATAAGCATTCCCTCAATTTTTCTATCCTTTTGTTCAGGTCATTATTGGCTGTCTCTTCAATACAGGAAAATTTGTTAAACTGAGAAACCTTGCCTGTCTTAACATTGGATTGGTTAGCGCTATCTGGAAGAACACATTCAATAGAAGATATACACACAATTATGTCAGGGGATGCATTAAGTAGGCTTCCAGATCAGAGGTGAGAGATCTTGTAAGGCCATCTGTGGGGTCAGAGGCAGAAGCATCCACACTGGCTGTCTGTACGCAGGAGAGCTGGAACCAATGGCCCAAGAAGATGCAAGCCACAGAGGCTGGGATGGCTCAAGGACACGGCTCCTTCCAAGGTCTAAGGCCTGAAAGCTCACCATAGAGTTGCTGGTGCATGTCTCTATTAGAAAGCTAGAGAGACTGCACCAGAGGTAAAGATGATGGGAACTATCCTCAAATGACAATGCTCCTTCTTTCCCTTTCTATCCCATACTGGCTACAGCCTATTGGTTGGTTCCACCCACATTCCAGAAGAGTCTTTTTCCCTTGGTTTGTTGATCAATATGTCCATCACCCACAGGCCATGCTAGAAATTGTCTTTACCAATCTGCTAGGCATTTCATAAACCCTTTAAATTGACATACCATGATTAATGGTCATAAACATGGTATATTTTGTCCTGAAAACTATATATGGTGCATAGTAGGTACTCAGTAAATATTTGACAAAAAGAATATTGTCTTTAAAAAAATTGTAAGTTGCCAGTTATGTATCTCTGCTCACCAGAGTGTAAAATTAATAAATGCAAGGATTCTGCCTGTGTTCCTCGTCACGTTATATTCAGCCCCTACAGCTCACAAGCACTGAAAAATACTTGGTGAATGAATGAACAAGTGAATGGCAGAGATGAATGGAGGCTAGGGAGATGGGAAAGAATTCCCAGAGGAAAAGGATCTGAGCTGACCTCGGAGGGATTAGCAGAGTTTAGATAGTGCCATTATTTTAATCTCCTAATTCCATGAGATCTGACATTAGTGATAATAAGAGATAACATTTACTGAATCTTTCTCCATGAGACATGATTTTGGGCTCTTTGTAACTATTTTATATTCCAGAAAATATATTTGGACAAACTTATAAGTCAACCTGAAATAATTTTTTGCATTCAAAAAAATCAGCTGTGACGCATTCTTGTCCTGGAAGTCAACTATTGTTCCTGTGGTGCTGTGAACAGCTGCAGGCCTGAGGAAGCCAGTGCCAGCCCCCCACCCCACCCTTGCCTCAGCAGCTGGAGGGTCAACCGAGACCACCCGGACCCTACAGCTATCGGCACAGCTGCCTGAGTGGATAAAAATTCTGTGGGCTGTGGAGTCCAACAGCTGAGAAAAGGAACTTGGCTCTGGTACAACCCATGTGTGTCCCCCCTGAAGTGGGAGTCTGTCGGATAGCTCGTTAAGGCTCACATCCCTCAGAGATGGTAGTGAGAACCTCTTTGATGTCACTGCCACTGGGTACCAGAGCACCACCTCGCCTCTGGGCATGGGGAAGGTCTACAGGCTCAGCTCCCCCGGGGCTCCTCATATCCTGCCTTTAGCCTTTGCCAGGCCACAGAGCAAACCCATACTTGGAAAATGTTGGAGCTGAAGAGGGGCACAGTGTTATTTAGACTGAGCCCCAGGTTTAACGGCCGAAGACTGTGGAGTCCATGGGGCACCATCTTGCCCTAGACACTGATGGCTGCTAGAGGCTGCCTCCTAATTCTATGCCTAGAACTCGGGGGTCAGTTTGTTCTCGTAAGGTTCGCAGTAGTACTGTCACACGTCTCTTTCAAGCAACCATGGTTAGCATGGTAATGACATTAATAATATTAGCATTTGCCAGGCACAGTGGTATATACCTGTAATCCTGCACTCATGAGGCTGAGGCAAGAGGATCACTGTGAGTTTGAGGTCAGCTTGCACTACATAGTGAGTGTACTATGTCTGAACTACTTAGCAAAACACTATCTCAACAAAACAAAACATAAATCAAACAATTCTAGATTAGATGTGGTACTATGCATTTTATTTAATCTAATCCTAAACCCTAAGAGGGGTTGGGAATGTAGCTCAGTGGTACACTCATCATGTACAAGGACATGGGTACCATCCCAGCATAGCAAAGAAAACAAAAAAGTCTAAGAGAGGGAAAACGTACTGAGGAGAACCAGCAAGAGCCTGCCTGGGCATTGGAGATGTCCCATGCTGTGGCTTGCTAGGGATTATATTACTAAAGTCACATGAAAAACCCATTCAGCTCTACCTGTCACTCTTGTGTTTTTTCTATGTTATGTCAAATTTTAAAACATAATGTAATTTACATGTGAATAAATGTACCACAGCTATCTCTAAGGAGGGAAGGTAAGAGATTTCTTTAATGGGATCAGGAGCTTCATTTCCCGCCGGGCTGGCCACAGCATCCTAAGGCTGAGCATCACGGCCTCTGGCTTGAGTAACCCAAGCCCTCTGAGCCCCTCTCAGGGGATGTGATGATGAAGCTGTGTTTGAGGCAACCCAGAAGCTCAGAGAGGGAGACAGCCAAGGAACCCCTAGGGAAACACAAGCGTGGTACAGAAAAGAAACACACTAACTCCATTCACAAGTGAAAAATGTACTCATGTGGTTGCAGCACTAACGGTAAGGAACAGGGGTGCAGAGGCAGGGTAGAGAGCAAGCCAGACTGCAGCCCCCAGCAGTCCGAGTTCTGGAGAGGTCAGCGCTGCATGGAGCAGGTCAGTAGAGTGGAGGAAGTGTTGTTGCCGAATGCAACGTCCCAGAGGAGCAGAAGTGTCCCTTCTGCTACCAGAGCCTCCAGACGGCCCTTGTCCCCCATCTCAGCACATTCTAGCAGCTGCTTTTGAAAATATGCTCCTGGTCGCTGTAGAGATATATAGCAAAGAAAATAAGAGATTGCCTTTACCCTCAGGGAGCACTTAACCTTTGGTTACACCAAAGTTGAGCTGATAAACTACGCTTGAAAACAGAGTAGTAGCTAAACCCCCATGCTTCATAATTGGGCTGGAATGGACTTGATTCCCAGTGCTGCCATTTGCTAACTGCATAATCTTGAAATAACTTCCTGATCACTCTAAGGCTTCATTTCCTTATTGTAAACAGGGTACAATGATCATGCCCAGGCAACAAGGCTACTAGGAGGGTTCAAGGAGATAAAAGCCTCTGCCAGCATTGGCCAGAGGCACACTGGCTTGTGGGTGTTAGGGTAAGGCAGCCCCTGGACGAAGGAGCCGGCCTCTACCCACCTCCATCACTTCTGCTGTCCTGCATTCTGATCTCTCCTCTGCTCTGTGAAGGAGTTGGGGGAGACAAGGAATGGGAGGAGGCCAGGAGAGCAGAAAGCAAGCTGTCCCCAGTGACCCGCCACAGGAGGACCCTGGGCCTGACTTATCCCTCCTGGTATCCACCTGCAACCCTGAAAGCTGCACACTCCCTCACCATGGCCAGGCCTCCACTTGCAGCCTGGCTACCAGTGAGGGGACCTCGGGACAGGGATGGCTCCAGCTGCAAACAGTTCCTAGAAAGTCCAGCAGAATGGATATCATTCCTTTGCTGTGAGTAATCAGCCCAAACAAAGCCCACTGGTATTTCCGAGTCCATTCCCAATGCCCAGAGCTGGGCCCAGCAGCTCAGCAGCTGCAAAGGGCTGGATGCAGCTGCTGGCCCCTGCCCTGGATTTGGCCTCCGGGGAGGACTCCCAACCCGGAAGTGGGGAAGCGCTCCAAGGGTCGTTCATCCATGCCCCTGCCTCGAGCCCAAACATCACAAGATATGGGTGTCTGGGGATCTTCTTGTAACCAAGGGTGAGGACCAGGACGCCTGTGCGAGAGGCTAACCAGACAGGGTGGGGATGGGAAAGTGGAGTCCTCTTGGTCTCCCACTAAAAGGGGCTGCAGGAGACGGGATGGTGGGGGAGAACTTAGCCCCGAGTAGTTTGGTTCTGTCTTCCTCCTTCTGGGGTATCCCTGTTTACCTCCCATGGCCTCCCTCCCACTTCTGGGAGACCTATCTGTGACAGCCACCATTCCTGGGAGCTCAGAGGCAGAGCCAGTCCTTCTCTTCCTGAGTAGTGGCAGACGGCCACAGGCCCATCACTCAGGGATCCCCATCTTCCGCCTCAGATCATTGAGCGCTCATAGCAACCCGGTGGGGAGGTTTTGTTATCGCATCTCTATGAATGAGGACACTGAAACACAGCAAAATGAAATCGTGGGCTCAAGGTCCTCCAGCAGCCTTTCAACTGCCTGACTGCCCCAGGAATCCCAGGCCTGGCTGCCATGCCACAGTTAGTTAATTGCCTGATATCCCCCAAGGGAAGGACCCTAAAAGTCCTCTCCAAAATGCTGTCATTTCCCTCAGCTAATTGCAGGCAGCATTAGCATTCTCTGGAGAGCTCCTCAGGCTGCGTCCTGTGCAGCCCCTGCACAGTATTTCCCCTGCACACAGGGCTAGCCAGAACATCTGAGCTTCCCCGGGATAAACCATGGTCCCAGGAGAGCACAGGAGCAGGGGGCGGGGCTAGGGTGGGGGGTCCAGGGCCTGTGCCCCCTCCAGCCTGGTGCTCTGTAAACATTCTGGTCACTCTAGATTTACCCGGGCTGCAGAGAAGGTTCTTGTATGCACAGTTGCCTGCGGTCAGGGGGATGATCTCAAACTGTGCCTGGCTCCTGGGCCAGCAGCCAGCTGCCTTGGACGGTCAGAGGTGAGATTTGAATGCTGGTGAATGGGAGAGCGGAAGCTCAGCAAGGCTGAGTTAAGCCATTCATGAAAAAGATCTCGTCTCACTTCCTTATTGCCAAGAGTTGTGTGTGGAGGGGGCGTGTGTGCACGTGCTTGCACGAGAGCAGCGGTTACTTTCTGTCTCATTTCTTCCCCAATTTCTACTCTCCCCACCAATCTTTTTGGTTTTTTTCCCTCTTTCAAAATATGAAGTCCATCCTCAGGAAACTGCCAAAGACTGTATAGCTAGTCTGTGGATTGCTGGGGAAAAAAGTAAAGAAATGTATATACAAAACAACACTGTCTCTTCTCTAAATCTCCCTCCACCACACACGCACACACATGCACACATGCACCTGTCCTCCATTCCACATCCCTCAACAGTCCTCTCTTCCAGCCCTGTCTTGCTAGGGGTAATGGAGTGAGCCCTGGGTCGCCTTCAGTCAGGGGGCTGCTGGGAGGGAGATCAAAGTAAACCACAGGAGTTGTTCTCAGGCCTAACACAGCAAGGCTTTCCCTTTGGAGAGAAAGTCATTGCTATCTAGCTGGGTCCCACTTCAGCGGGTCACAGGGTGCCTGCCCCTGGCCACCCTTGTGGTTCCTAGGAGCACAACTTCCAGGCTTTCAGAAGGCCCAGGGTAGCTGTGATCATATTTCTTCATCTGTAAAGTAGAGGTGCTCACGACAGTACCCCTTGCAGGGCTTGTACAGTGATTAAGGGAATACCTCAGAGAGCTGTTCAGACACGGTGAGCAGGACATGGTAGGTGGCTCTCCAGAAAGAGGCTCTAGAATCCAGAGCATTCTGCTCTGCTGGCAGCATCGTGGTAAAGATGCCACCAACTCTGCTGGGCTTTGTAAGCCTCAGGAGGGTTGGAGGTACCTCCTTTGCCTTTACAATTAGAAACTGGGGTACCTACCAGAAGAAAAAAGGCACCCAGCTCAGTCTGCTCCTGACTTCCTGGGACTTCACAGGCATTTGTGAGAGAGAGAAGCCCTGTCTCAGGGCATAAAGCGAATTCCCTTGTGGTTAATTAGAGCGGGACACGTTAAACCCCAGTATTTAGCTATTTTAGGCTGTAGCCAAGAAGTGCTTACAGGGCACCCGGAGTGATCTCACAGTAATCTGGGAGGGGTGCACCTGTCCCCACCATTGAGGTCCCTCTGTGGGCACAGCAGGTGGAAGGGCACTTAGGTACTTTCCCAGCTTGTAGCCAACATCCCCTGTGCTGTTGATGCCCCAGGAAGTCGCATTCTCGCTGATCCTGCACCTTTGCAAAGTGCTGTCATGATGATTATTCCTCTCGTGAAGGGAGAGAGTCATTAACAAGCATCATTCTCCCCATTTTATAGACAGAAAAATGATGCCCACAGAGGTCCTGCTGGGGAAGTTGGAGCTACGGGAATTCTCTCAGACTCCATCTCTGCCTTTTAGACTCTTTCTCAGGTTCCCTCCTAAGGGAGCTCTTCCAGGGAATTGGTCATCCCACGCGGCTGCTCTTGGATGACCTTGACTCTAACTCTGCCCATGCAGTTAACATCTACCCAATGCTTCCTAGAACTGCAGGGACTCCAGGACAGTGGGCCTCAGGGGAGAGGGATGGGTTCACCAAGCAGTCTCTCACTGTCTTCATTTCCTCCCCACCCATCCCCCATGTCACCACGCCATCCATCGAGAGTCAAAGAGAGGAAACATCTGTTCCGGGCTGGGTGCCTCCTCCCTGCTGTCAGGGGCTCATAGGAAGAGATGGTTGAAGGTCTTGCAACCTTGAAATAAACCAACGGTTCAGCTGAGTCCTGCACATGCGTTCCTGTCCCCACCCCACACCACCTCACCTTCATGTTGGACATCTTCTAGTGACTGCCCCACCCTGCACACAGCAGACAGCTGCAGCCACCTCTTCCAGACACAGGAGCAATCGGCTCCAGGGTATCGCTGCTCAGCAGTGAACTACAGGTGGTCACAAAGCCAGCACAGGATGACACTGGACACACCTACAGACTGCCTCTTCCTTCTCCATCTATCTTTTGAAAAGTCTACGCTATGCCAAGCACTAACCTTAATTGTATTATTGGATTATCGTGGTGTCCTGAGAGGCAGGAATTCATCTGCTTCTTACAGGTGTTAGAGGTAACAGAGAGGTCTAGGAATTTGGCCAAGGTCACACAACTTTTAAGTGGCAGAGCTTAGATTCAAACCCTATCAGACCCACAGCTTCTGAACTGCCCTCTACCTCATGCCTGAGTACCCCAAACCCTTTTCTCTCCGCTAGATTCAATGGTCTTCACACTCCAATTACCATTTTGTAACAACTGGTATTATTCAGCCAATCTCTTTCCCCTTCATTTGTTCATTTCTGTCCTGAGCTCACATACAAAGTAAAAAGTTTGATATCTACCATATGTTCAGCATGTGCTACACATGGACAAAGGACGAGATATTTTAAATACCACTTCTAGCTTTTAGGTATGTGGTCATTTGGGAGCCCTGATCGAACGGCAGGGAATATTCTCAGCCCCCAGAGGAGAAGTAATTGCTTTGTCAGCCCAGGTCTATTCTCACCCTACTGCTCCCAGATCTTTTCTGCAGATCTGAAAAACAAAACTGGTGAGCACAGAGTAGGAGTCAAGTCGCACAAGCATTGTCTCATGGACTGTGGGTGTTGCTATGTTGAGATTCTGGCATGAATGGGCTTTCATTCATCTCCAGTCTAGAAGGGAACAGGAGTAACTGCTCGCGTCCAGTGAAGGGACAGGAAATCTGAGACATTGAGGAAGCCCAGCCGTGTGAAGAAGAAGTCATGGTTCATAGACAGAGAGGAGATGAAGGTGCACTGGGACCTTGCCAGGTTGTGCTCTGAAGTCCCAAAAGGACAGACCTTGATCCTGCACACTGTTGCCAGGTCACTATTCAGACAGTGACTGGAGGTCATATCTGGAGGAGCAGAAGGGTGGGTTCTGTAGCTGTCCTGTGGGTGCAGCATATCTGAGGGGCTGCTGCTACTGTATTCAGGGGAAACAGGAAGTAGAAATGAATATGTGCAGAGTTAGCAGACCTGGACTTGGATCTGGCCTTCACTGTTATTCATGGTGTGAACCCAAGCAAGTTTTTAAACTTCTCTGAGCCTTGCTCTGTTTTTTGTAAAATGAAGATCATATTATCAACTGTATGGAGTGGTTGTAATAACGGTGAAATACACGTGTCAGTGATTTAACAGATCTGGCATAACCAAACACCCTCAGCTTGTCTTCCCACCATGGCGCCTGGGTGACTGTGCCACCCACAGTCACCCAGGTAGGTTGGAAGGTATGAAAATGTCCAGAAACCAATGTGACTGAGGTCTTAGGGACTTCTTTTATATTCTTAAGACACTCGCAGAGAGGCCTCCACTTTTAGGAAAAGGGTGCTGAGCGTCAGGTGATCATAACCCCACCAACAGAAGCCCCTCCAGCAACACAGTGGTTAAAATTGCCCTTGCACTAGAACCCTGCACAATGCTGGACATACATACACACATGTGTGCACACACATGCTCACACACACACATACTTCCGCTCACAGAATGGTCTTTAAACAACTTATACAATGGATGAATACACCCCTTGCCTAGCCTAGAGATCAGTCTTGAAAACAGTCTGTGGGTGGATTGTACGTACATGCATCAGGCAGCAAGAGGCCTCCATTCCCATATGCTCTGCCCCAGGAATGTGGAAACTAAAGAATGAAACTGCCCTTGGAGAGTGAAACCATGGAAGTCCACTTCCTTGCAGCAGAGCTTTTGTTCACCCTGAAGAAGGAATGACTCCCAGGCATCCAGCCTCTGCTGGAACTCACCTGAAGGGCTAACTGCAGAACACACAGCCAGCTCAGCATCAGAAATACTGAAAATGGGATCCTAGGAAAGGCCCAGAGCAATGGCCTGGAGAAAGAGGACTTTGGTCCTGAAGTGGCCATGTCTTTCTGTGGCAATGGGCATACGAGTTATCATCATCCAACACTGTTACAGATTTAACTTTGCCACTAACTTTTTACTCTGTTTCTCCCTGGCATCCTTATGGATGCCATCCAGGGTACACAGTCTTCAAGGAAAGAAAAGGATTAACCCTTCAGGAGTTACCTCCAGATGTGGACAGCTGGATACACTGTGCCACTGCTCCCCACAGGGGTCCCATCCACCTGGCCCACAGCTGCAGTCCAGTGCTTGAGCAGAACTTTTGGGGTGCCCCACGCAGATAATGCTGTGCTGTGACGAACCGGTCTCCCCAGGAATCTCCAGCCTTCCCTGGCCTTATCTGTTGCTGCACCCCTGCATTTCAAGACACATCGCAGCACACTGGCAATCAGTCCTGCAAGCTAAGTAGGTGAAATTAGGCTCATTTTTAAAATCCAGGAAATAGAGATCCCAGAAGGCTATGAAACTTGCCCGAGGGCAAGCATCCAAAAAACCAGCATGGACTCCAGGCTTGCCCAGGCTCTACAGCCCGTATGTTCAAGGACTTTCCTTTCCTCACAGCAAGCATTGGCTGATGTTATCTGCCCTGTGTCAGATGGGAGAAGATCAGAATGGTCACCATTCTCTATTGTACCAGTTGCCTTCTTCACTTCCGAGGACAGGGAGCAGGGAAGAGCCTCCTCCTGACCCACTGAGCTGCTCAGGGAAGCTTAGGAGTCGGGGAGCAGGGTCTACCTTTTCCTCTGCTGCTTAGAGTTTCTGCACCTGCCATCCTGGGTGAGGGAGGACTGACGAACCCAAGTCCACACCAGGGGACAGGGTGAGGATTCCAGCCCTTTCTCCTGAGTCACGGAATCCCACTGTCAGGATCCCTTTCCGTCAGCCCCACAGCAAGGACCCATTTCCACTCTGTTTCTTCCTTAGCACCCTTGGAGATCACCTTGCATCTCTTTCCAGTCCTGCTGAACTGAGCACTCTTAGAAGTAACTTGCTTTTCTGAGTTACGCTGCTCAGGGATGTGCCTCTAAGTAATTCATGATGCTTTGCTTAAAAAGACAGGATGGATGAGGCATCTTTTCTTTCTTTCCTCTTTTGTTGTGGTTCTAGGGATGGAACCCAGAGTTTTGTACCTGCTGGGCACACGCTTTGTCCCTGAGCCACGCCCCATCCCTGGGCCTCACCTGTATGCAGTAAAATTCACCTTTGCTATGTTTAGCATTTCATGAATCCTGCACCTACCACTATGATTAAAATATAGAAGGTAGACAGGGTTGTGGCTTGGTGATAGAGCCCTTGTCTAGCATGCCTGGAGTCTTGGGTTCCAGCCACAACATCAAAATAAATAAATACATACATACATACATACATAGGGGCTGGGGATTTAGCTCAATGCTCAAGCACTTGCCTGGTAAGCATGAGGTCATGAGTTCAATCCCTGGTACCAAAAAAATAAATAAAATAAAATAAAATAAAAATGGGAGGGGAAGAGAGAGAGAGAGAGAGAGACAGAGACAGAGACAGAGACAAAGAGAGCAGTTTTATCACCAGGAAAAGTTCCTTTGGGGAGAATCTCCTCCCCAGTACTCAGGCTCGGCAAGTGTAGATGTGTGCCTTTTCCAGAATGTCATATACCTGGGAGCTTACGGTAGAAGGAACTTTCCTCTACATGACATAACACATCTGAAATTCACTCATGTCTCCTACCCTCACTGCTGAGGAATGTGTTCACGTACCTGCTTCCCCAGTCCACTCTGTTCATTTCAGTTGTTCTCAGTCTTTGGCAGTTATGAATGGAGCTACTAGAACACTTACGTACAGGCTTTCCCATGGATTCCCTCACAAAAATATGGATCAGCATCCAAGGGTGAGATTGCTGGATCATGCACCAAAATGCTTAATTCAACAAGAAAGGGCCACAGAGTTTCCTCAGCTCATGTACCCAGTTTGCTTCGCATTCCTACCAAACATTTCATGTTTTTCTTCCAATGTTAACTGTTCTATTAGGCATGCGGCAGCACCTTAGTGTGTTTCAACTTGTGTGTTCTTAATGACAAGCAATGTTAAACACTGGTTAAATACTTTTTTTGCAAATTGTGTCTTTCTTTGAGAAATTTTTGTTGCGATCTTTTATGCCTCTTCTCTCTTTCTTTCTTTCTTTCTTTCTTTCTTTCTTTCTTTCTTTCTTTCTTCCTTCCTTCCTTCCTCCTTTCTTTCTTTCTTTCTTTCTTCCTTTCTTCTTTCTTTCTTTCTTTCTTTCTTTCTTTCTTTCTTTCTTTCTTTCTTCTCCCTTTCTTCTTTTTCACAGCAATGGGGATGGAGTCCACAGACTTGCATATGTTGGGCAAGGCTTTACCCGGCCAGTGCCACCTTTGTTCAGCCATTCACCTTTACTATTCTGTAAAATGCTTCTTTGTATCTTTTATTCATTTTCCTATTGTGTTTTTCTTAATGATTTAGTGGATTAATTTAATTTAATTTTTAAAAATTTTATTTAAAGAGGAAAAAAGCAAAACAGAAAAAGAGGTAGAAACAATACAGAATTTCAGAAAAAAACAGTAAGAAATAATGACATATTGTCTTCTTAGACATAGTTGTTCAATTTACAAAGTTAAAGCATATAGAGTGGACATTCAAACAGTGAGGCTGCAAAGAAGTTCAATGATCCAATAACAACTTAGCGACATGGTTACCAATCCTACACACTTAAACATAAATGCAGTTATATCCTTTAGAGCACTTTCTGTTCCTCCTTTTACTTTTAAAAATTTTTTTTTCTATTTAAAGAGAAACAAAAGCATGTAAAGGGTAGAGATAATACAGAATTTCAAAAAAAAGATAATAAGAAATCACTAGTTGATAAATTACATATTGTCCTCTTAGAAATAGTTGTTCAAGTTACAAAATTAAAGCATACAAAGTAGATATTCAGACAGTGAGAGTGTAAACAGCTTCGCATGCATGAGTCTCTACATGTATTTCTATCGTTTCTGTATTAGAGGGAAAAACAAAACTTAGCAAGACAAAACAAAACAAATTCCTATAAAAACATGAAACCAAAAAGTTATATAAAACCACAGTACAAGGTGATCTACAATGATTGCTGTGTTGTTTCCTATTATCTTCAATAGAATTATCTATTTCATCAGGCATAAATGAATATAGCAGTATAATTGAATATAGCAGTACATAACAATATTAGTAAAAATAAAACATTGTAGACAGTATAAAACTTCAAAGGCAGGTAATAATCAGACCAGACTGGATATTCTAGTGAATCTTGTCATCTTCAGTGCAGTTGCCTATACTCTTAGACTTGATACTATCAATCATAACAGCTTTGAATAAAATCTATCAGTACAACACAGTGATCTAACAAACCAGATTCGATTACCATCAGTCATGGTAAAACAGTGTAGGTTTTACAGAGCTTTAGATTAAGTTAATAGGAAATTAAGGATGATTACCATACTATATCCTGTTATTTTTGGGATTACTGTCTGTGCCCTCAAATCTAGTACAGCTAGAATGACTGGAACAGAATATAATACATCTAAGCAGAGTAGGGTGAGTAATGTGGGTTTTAAATCCTGGTGCACTATTAACAATATAGTGTATCAAGGCCATCTATGTTAGAGATTCTAGCCATCCTTCTCTGCCTCATTTCTGCTATGCTATTTTTTTGCCTTTGTTTGTCTACTTTTCTCCTTCATTCTACTGCCTGCCCCGCTCACTGAGGCCTTTCTGCCACTGTTCCTAAACTCCTGGTATTTTTTTTCTCTCTCTAGAATGTCCTTCAGTATTCTCTGTAGGGTTGGATTGGTGGTCACAATCTTCTCCAGTTCCTCCTTGTCAGGGAAGCATCTTGTTTCTCCATTAATTTCTAGTGACAGTTTTGCAGGGTACATCAATCTGGGCTGGAGGTTATTTTCTTTCAGGGCTTGGAACACTTTGCCCCAAGCTCTTCTTGATCTGATGGTCTGTGTTGAGAAGTCAGCCATGATCCTGATGGGCTTACCTTTATAGGTAATCTGTTTCTTTTCTCTGATGACTTTTAATATTCTGTCTTTATATTGAATTTCTGGTATCTTGATTATTATATGTGTGGGTGAAGCTCTGTTTTGGTTGTAGGTGGCTGGAGTTCTGTATGCCTCACACAACCAAATATCATTTTCTTTTGCCATGCTTGGGAAGTTTTCCTTAATTATTTCCATGAATAGCCTTTGTAATTCACCTGTATGTATTCCTGCTTCTTCATTCATGTTTCTTACTCTTAAAGTGTAGATTCTCTTGTCATCTTCTAGCCTTTGTATTGTTACTGTCTGTTTCCTTGTTATTTTTAAGAGATCTTTCCTTTCATGATCACACACTGCAAACTTGTCTTCAAGTTTTGATAGTCTATCCTTAGTTTCTTTTAAGGCATTTTGCCAGCTTTCAATGGAGTTTTTAATTTCCTGGTAGTCTCTTTGAATCTGCTTCATGTATTCTATATTTTCTTTATATTCTTTATCGAATGTTTCTCTCTTTTTTGTGTGTTCCTCCATTCTTCCATCTGTATCCTCCTGAGAGATGCTCTGTGAGATCATTTCTTTTATTACTCTACTCATATCTTGCTTTACCTGATTTAATATTTTAGTTTTGAGCTCATCTACAAGGTTCCAAAGATATCTCTTAATGTCCATTGAAGCCATGTCTGATGTTGCATGTTTGCTGCCCTCAGTCTCCCTTGTTTTTCCCTCTCCTGGATCAGGGCTCTCAGGGTTCTGGGCTGGGGGCCTCCTCCTGCCTCTCTCTCCTGTCATGGCCCTGGCTTCCTCCACACAGGTTACAGTGCAGGTCCCAGCCCCCTTCCCTGCTGGCCACGTTTCCTCCAAAGCAAGCTGGTGAGGAACCTCCACCCTCTCCTGCCTGCTCTTGTCACTGAGGTGTAAGCAGCGGCTGTATTTGCCTGCCCTTCCCTACCAGGCCAACCAAACTTCAGGGCCTTCACCTGGTTAGTGCTTGCTAGGCACAGGTAATCAATTTGGGATGATTTGGGTCCTGGTCAGCGGCGTGGCCCAGTCGAAGCAAATCCCACGAATCTGCTCTGAGGAGGGAGGAACAAAATGAAGTCACTGTCGCTCCCAGTTCAGGCTCCTCTTGCCCGATTCCAACATGTTGCCCATTTGGTCGCGCTCGTGTGGTGGGGGGGGTCTCATTCCCAGCACTGACCATGGATTAATGAAGGTCCCTTTGCCAGCTCCACTCTCTGTTGGGCTTACCAACCCCTGACTTCAGCACTGCTGTGGTTCCTGTGAGTGGCAGTGGGAACAAGTTTGAGTGGCTCTGCTGGCCGGCACAGATTCAGTTGGTTGCAAACTTGGCGAGTTGCCGTCAACGAAAACACTCTGTCCCATAATTTTTAGCTGTTTCAGTTGTAGTCCCGATGTATTTGATGAGCTTTTTTATGTTTTAATTTCTTCTTGTGTCAAGAGGATCCATCTCTCTCTGTCTGGGTCTCTCCAGGGTGTTTTATTCTGGCAAATGAGTTATTTCTCCCAGGAGGCTTTGTGTTTTGTTGCTCACTGATCAGCCATCTTGACTTCTCCCAGCCAATTTAATTTATTTTTGAGACAGGATCTTATTATGTGGTTCAAGCTGGCCTTGAACTCACTATGTAGCCCAGGCTAGCCTTGAATTCATGGTGATCCTCCTGCCTCAGCCTCTCAGAGTGCTGGGATTACAAGCATACACCTACAATACTATTCCTTTTTGGTTGGCTAAGCATCATTTCTTACAGCCTGTACCCTTCTGCTCCTTTTATGGTGACTTTGGGTGACTAAAAATTCTCCATTTTAACATGTTTAAAATTATCAGTCCATTCCTTTTTGTTTTTTTGTATATTGTGTTTTGTTTATAAAACCATTCTGTATCCAGAATTCATAAGATACTGAGGAATACCCTTATTTTCTTTTAAGAGATGCACAGATTTTTCTTTTGCTTTGTTCTGTTTTTTGGTGCTAGGGATGGAATACTGGGTTTTGCTTGTGCTAAGCATGAATACTACCACTGAGCCACACCCTCAGCCCAATGTCAAAGTTTTGATTTTTATGCTAAAATGTTATCTCATCCGAAATCTAAAACTTTTGTGTATTTGTATATACATGTTGTGTGAGGAAAAGACACAGTTCTATATGGGAGACCTTTGTCCCTAACCATGCATTGACTATATCACTTGTTGTCTGTTACTTTTCTAAAAATATAGAGCTGGCTTCTGAACTCATGATGTTTGGCTTGTCTGTTCCTTTTTTAGTACCAATTATCTTAAGTACTATAGCTTTTTAATCAGTCTTGATGTCTGATTGGGTAATTCCTCTCCTTGACACTGTGCGTGTATGTGTGGTACTTGGGATTGAACCCAGAACCTTTGCACTGAGCTACATTCCCAGCCCTTTTTAATATTTTATTTTCAAACAGGGTCTAAGCCACTAAGTTTTGCCAGGCAGGGCTTGAACTTGTGATCCTCCTGGTCAGCCTCCCAGGTGCTAGGATTATAGCCCTGTGCCACTACTCTTGGCCTCTCCTTGACTTCTTTAGGAGTTTCTCAGCTATTCCAGCTCTATTGTGCTTCAAATGCATTTTGGAGTCAGATTACTACATCCCACCAAAAGAGAAAGAATAATCCAACTACTGGAATTTTTACCGCAATTCCATAGCATCTAAAGATAAATAAAAATTGGAATTCACACTGGCACACTATCCAAAATGTATCCTCAAACCATTCTCTCTGTCTCTGTCTCTCTCCCTTCTCCTCCTCCCCACTGGCTCGAGCTGAGCTACATTACAGCTCTTTTTATTTTTTAATTTTGAGACGAGATCTTATTAATTTGCCCCAGGCTTGACTCAGACTTGCAATCCACCTGTCTCTGTTTCCCAAGTAGCTGGTGTTACAGGGATTTGAGCATTTCAAATGAGAATTGTTAATTTTGATAACATTTTGTATGTGTCCTCATAAAAATCTTGCTCATCTATTAAATATTCCTCAGTATCTTACCTTTTGCTACCCTTGCATTATCTTTTTTATTTAAATTGTCTGGTTTTGATGATGAGTGAAAATTAACTTTTTTTAGCAGGCTTTCATTTGATTTGATAAACTTTCTTATTCCTCTTGTAATTTAACTGAAAATACTTCAGGTTATCTGATAGTTAACAATAGTTTTGGTTTCTTTCATTCCTTATAACTTTCATTTCTCCTTGTTTCATATTGGAGTAGCTAGAACTTTGAGTAAAATTGAATAAAAACAATGGTAACAAACAGTTGTAACTTGTTACTGTCCAAAGGGAAAATTTTTTATATTCAACATGGGATATGTAATGACTATAATTGCATGATAGAGGGGGAAAAAGGAGAAGAAGGGGAGAAGGAAGGAAAAAGGGAAGAGAAAAGAGAAGAAACAGGCATGTAGGCCCCTGCATGCAACTGTACACTTGATAAAATTCTTATCAGGTTAAGGAAGTCACCTTTGACTTCTAGTTGGGCAAGAGTTGCTATCATAAACAAATATTGAATGTTATCAAATGCTTTCTACCTCCATTGAGATAGTCACACAGTTTGGTTCTTAAATGGACTATTCTGTGAACAACAATTAGACATTTCCTAATGTTGACCACCTGTGTATTCACAGAATGAATTCAGCTCAGTAATAATTGATTATTCTTTAAATTGTGACTAATGTCAGTATGTTAGGGTTGTGTTTAGGATTTCTGTATACATGTTTCTTAGTTAAATGGTTCTACAATTTTTTTTAATCTTTTACAGCAATGTCTGATTGGGGTATTAAAGCTATGCAGCCCTTGTAGAATGACCTAAGAAATGTTTCCTTTCCTCCTACCCTATAGAAGAATTTAAATAATACTAGAATTACCATTTTCTATAATGCTTAAAATATCTCACCCTTAAAAATCACCTGAGGTTGATGTTTTCTTGGAAGTTATTACCCTAATGTAATGGTTTTAGATGACTATATTCAGAATGTCCGTGTCTCCTTGTATAATTTTGACAACCAACATTTTGCTAGGAATTTTGTCCTTTTTACTGAAGTTTTCAAATTAATAGTAAATGGACATATTATTTTCTCAGCACACTTTAATTCCTGCTGTCTCGGTAGTATATTAATTCCCCAGGGCTGCTGTAACAAAGTCCAAAAACTGAATGGTTTAAACAGCAAATATGCACTGCCCCTCATTTCTGGAAGCTAGAAATCCAAAATCACGGGGATGACAGTGTAGACCTTCTGAGGGCTCTGTCTGCCCTTGTCTCCGTCCTAGCTCCCTCCAAGTGTTGGCAAACTGTCACCGCGTGGCTTAGACACACATAACTTTCTGCATCTTTGCTTTCATCCCATGTGGTGGCCTCTTCATACCTTCATCTGGTCTCTTTAAATCTTCCCATCGGGACCCTAGTCATGGCATTGGAGCCCACCCTGACGACCTCATCTTAACTTGATTACAAACAAGTGCAAGCCCCTGTTTCCTGATAAAGGTGCATTCACAGGTCCTGAGGGCTAGAATATCAACATATCTTTTGGGGACACAATTCAATTCAGAGTACGTAGTTACACTTTTTCTCCTTTCTAGTGTTACCTTTTGCTTTTTCTCTTCATCTCTTTGGTACTCTTCCTGGCTATTATAATTGCATTTATCTTTTTAAAGAAGCAATTTTTAATTTTATTCCTTTCTCATTTTTCCTATTCCATTAATTTGGCTTCTTAATTTATTCCTTCTAACACAAATCTTTAAGGCCAAGACCACTTGGAGTGAAGTATTTCAACACTCCTCTCCCCCCAAAAATGACTTTCTACTCAGACAAACATATCCTGCAAAGCTATGTTTCAAAATTGGTAGAGAAATAAGGTTTCTCCATGATAAAGAATAACTTAAGAAATTTAGAACACAAAAAACAGCACCCCAAAAATTTTCAAGGATATCCTAGACAGAGAGAGATAAGTCCAAAATCCCAAAGAAGTTTAGTAGGATAAATGTACCAGGTATGGTGAGCAGTTAAGCAGAAGAAAATAAAAAAGGAGTTGTCAACAGGAAAATAATGCAATGACAAAAATAAATCGATCCCTTTTAGTAAGAATTCTCAATATGAATGTTCTCAGTTCCCCAGTCAAAACTCAGGTTGACAGATTGGGTCAAAAACAATACACAGCAGTGTACTGTACAAAAACAAAAAAAGCATTTAAACCACAGAGAAATTCATAGACCAAAGATCAAAGAGTGAAAACAATATTCTGTGCAACAGGAGCCAGAAAATAAGCAGGAGTAGCTATCCTATCTTTGAATAGTGGAATGCAAACCAAAACTGATGGGAAGTGTCAATGAAGGTCACTACATATTAATTAAGGAAACAATTCAACAGGAAGAGATAACAATTACAGATATATATGCACCAGACACTGGTATAGCCAACTGCATAACAAAGTTAACAGATATTAAAGATCAGGTAGCACAACACAATTATAGTGGGAGATCAGGTAACACAACACAATTATAGTGGGAGTTTCAATACTCCACTATCGCAAATAGATCAATTAGACAAAAAAAATCATTAAAGAAATATCATAGTGAAACACCAATGCTCGAACAAATGGACTTACAAGATGTCTCTTGAATGTTCACCCAACAACAGAATAAGGGTAACAATATAGACTCTTATCACCACTCCTGCTCAACATAGTCCTCAAAACATAATCTGGGGCAATCAAGTGAGAGAAAGAAATAAAATGAATACATACAGAAAAGGAAGAAGTTGAACTATGCTTATTTGCAGATAGTATGAAGACTCAAGGAGTCTCACCAAAAGACTCCTAGAACTAAAATTCAGGATATCAGGATACCTAGCATTATGAGACATGAACATCAGTAGAATATCTGTACATCAATAATGAACTCACTGAGAAAACAATTATGAAACAATTCCATTCATAATACCATCAAGAAAACTTAAACTCTTAAGAATTAACCTAACCAGGGAAATGAAAGTCCTCCACAATGAAAATAAGCTTCTATGAAAAAAGAAAAAAAAGAGGACATCAGAAAATGGAAAAAATGTCCTCTGGCCCTGGATAGGCACAACCAATATTGTCACAATGGACATACTCCAGAACTGATATGCAGATTTAATGTGATCCCCATCAAACCCCAACAGCATTCCTCACAGATCTAGAGAAAACAGTATTAAAATTCATGTGCAAACAGAAGAGACCAGGCTAGCAAAAATTAAACTGGGCAACAAGAGCAAAGCAGGAGACCTCACAATTCCAAAGTTCAAGTTATAGCACAAAGGTACAGTGAAAAAAGCAGCATGGTCCTGCCACAAAAAGAGACATGATACAGATCAATAAAATAGAATAGAAGAAGGAGGAATCCTGGGCACATTCAACTATTTGATCTTTGTTAATGGGGCTAAAAAACATGCCAGAGGAAAGACTTCCTCTTTAACAACTGATGCTGGGAAAATTTGCAGAAGATTGAATCTAGACCCATATATCTCATTATGTACTAAGCTAAGATCAAAATGAATCAAAGATAAGTATTAAAACAGAAACACCTACCTGTTGGAAGATAGAACAGGTAAAATTCTTGAAGACACTGGTGTAGGCAAGGATTTTCTGCACAAAATCCAAAATGCATAAGAAATAACATCAAGAATTAATAAATAGTATTTTTTATATTTAATAAAAATCTTCTCCATATCAAAGGAAACAACCAATAGAATAAAGAGACAATCTACAGAATGAGAAAGAAATTTTTCCAGAAATATCTGACACAGGACTAATTTCTAGAATACACAAAAAACTAAAAAAATCCCTTCAAACATAAAAGATCCAGTCAAAAAATGGGCAACTGAAATGATTAGACATTTCTCAGAAGTACAAATGACCAATAATTAGTGGAAAAAAATGTTCAACCTCTCTCGCCATTAGAGAAATGTGAATTAAAACAAGTTTCCATCTTATTCTAGAAAGAATGACCATCACCAAGAAATCAAAGAGTAACAAATGCTGACAAGACTGTTGGGAGAAGGGAAAATCCTACATTGTTGGCGGAAATGTAAACCAGTACAGCTTCCATGGAAATTAGTCTGGCGATTACTGCAAAAAAAGGTAAAAATACAAATTTCATTTGATCCAGCTATTCCCCTTCTCAATATCTTCCCAAAATAATTAAATACATTATATTACAGTGATACGTGCATACCCATGTTCACAGGAACACAACTCACAATAGTTAAATTTTGGAAGCAGCATATATATCCATTAATAGATGAATGCATAAAGAAAAAGTGATATTTATACACAATGGATTGCTACTTTGCTATAAATAAGAATGAACTCGAGTAATTTGTAGGAATATAATGGTCTCTTGAGACCCTAATGTTAAGTGAAGTAAATTAGATAGCCAGGCTTAAATATAACTCAGAGATGTAGATATTTTGCAAAATGGGAGACCAAGAGATAGAAGGGAAGAGAGGAAAAGGAGAGAAGGGGACTTAAAAATGAAGCTACGTTATGCACAGGTACCAACTCCCCACAACGGATGCAAGCATTGTGCATGGCAAACATGTACTAATAAAAGTAAATTTTAAAAATGTAAATAAAATAGAGTCTAACCATATTTGCTTTTTAATAGAAGAGTTTAACCCAGGAATTATTTCATTGTTTAAATGGAAGAGTTTTGTCCTTTTACAATTATAGTTATTACTGATCTACTCAGATATATTTTTACCATATTATTCTGTCTCTTTCCTTCTTTATTTTTTGGCATTTTTTTCTTTAAAATTTTTAGTCCACCTTTTTTCTTCTACTGTTTTGGAAGTTACATGCATCCACTTCCATTCTATCAGTGACCAGCCAATTTAAAACTCTAAATTAATATTTTTTTACTGATCAAGACAAGGACTTGGGTGTTTTTTAACTCTAACTTTATACCCCACTCCGACTCTTATATTCTTTGCCATATTATTTTTATCTGTTTCCTAACTCTTCTGTGATTATCGCTTCACTCTGTGATCGGATGTACCTGTCCTCACTTTTCCATCCTTGGCCCTTGCATCTCAATGCTTCCTGTTGGAATCATTCTTCCTGAAGGATTTCTTCATCCAGAAACTCCTCTAGGAGTTGGTGATAAACTCAGTCTGGTTTTAATTGTTGAAAGTAACTTTATTTCATTTGCATTCTAAGTTTGCTTTCCTGGGTATATGCATCTAGACTGCAGGTTAATTTTTTTTTTCTATTGTCCCCAGTGGTTCACAATATAAACATCCTTGGAAAAACAGAGTGCTGCCTACCCTTCTCTTCATAAGATGTTCCAAGATATGAAAAATCCACAGAAAATTGTCTCCTAACAATTTCAAAATGGAAAAAAAATTTAAAAACTAATGGCAGTCCTGGGAGAGGTGTTTTTCTAATGCATTAAAAATGAGAGACTGAATTATAGACAAGTTAATGGATCCATGAAAAAAAGACAGCAAAAGTATTTGTGTTCCCTAAGGCCTCCCCACCTCATCCTCAAATCCTTCCCAGAGTCCCATCTCCCATTGTCTGGCCTCCCCCAGCCCACAGATCACCAGACCAGTGCGGGCCCTGCCAGTGCAGGTCCCCAGTTCTCAAAGATAGAGATCCCCTCCGTGATTCCGCCAGTAAAGCAGCACTCACTCCCCTAGAACTCAGATCAAGAGTCAGACTTAAAAATGACACCTCACAAACACAGCTGTGAGAGTTCCCCAAAATGCCCAAATCCCTGTGGCCTCAGTATCAACCTGATGGTCTAACCTGACTCTCTCCCGCTACGTTTCTAGTTAGTTTGCATTCAGAGCACTGAAACTCTCTTCCATGTGATTTGCCTTCCTACATCTGACATCCTTAAAACAAGAAGTCTGAAAATTTTTGCCAAAGAGGAAGAACAGGAAAAGCTTAAAATAATTAAGTGAAAAAAGGAACAGAGAGTAAAATATGTTATAATTAACCATTCTCATTCTGAAAAGGTTAAAAGGGCCCGGGCCACTGCCTCTGAAAGTGAGACTCACGCTCAGGCTTAATGGGGACAAATGCTCAGCTTCCTGCCCTGCTCAAGTCATCAGTCAAGAAAGGAACTTGGAGCTGGAAATGCAGTTCGTTTCCGCAGCATCTTCTGCTGTCCTGGAACTGGGAAGAGCTGCGAGACTATCGTAAAGAATGGTGCTTTGTTAAAGCTGGTGAGAGGAGCGGTACAGTATTGGGCACCACTTCCTGGGTCTTCAGGGGAATGAGGCTGGGGTGACACCTGAGAATGTGCCTTCTTAAGAAGTCCCTAAACAATGTCAGGCCCAGGACCACACTGGGGCATGATTCTTGGAGGTAGCTTGGACGAGGACAAAGTAGCCTCATCTTTTCCAGGCCCAGGACTCAGCTAATTGGCACATGTTGGTAAGTACTTGAGTTGGGAACTACATTCTTTTGACTCTCATCTCAACCAGCCCATCTGTAGCAGAGTCTGTCATTTAAAGTCACAAAGGGAAGGCATTGAGAACATCGAGTGCTCAGAAGGGAAATATGCTACAGGGGTGAGGGGTCCCACCTGGATGACTCTCCTTGAAAGAAGAGCAGTTACCTCCATTTTGGCCAAACCTGATTCTATTTCCATGTACTGATATGTACAGAACTGGCTAGGACTTTTCCTTATCCCTTTAATTGACTTTAAACAATGCAAATTGATCCAGCCAAGATGCTGATGTGTAGTATTTGAAGCAAGGTCACAGGTCAGTGTTACCCTGTCCCTGTAGCTCCCCCAAAACATGTGGGAGCTGGGTGGGAGGGAGAACTGCTCCATGCCGTTGTCTGGTACAAGTCTCGAGATAAGAGGTTATGACTTCCAGGTCATGAAAGACTACACATCAGGGCTGAAGCACTGCCCTACAAACATTAGATAATACCTCGAACTGTGTTATGCAGAATTCTCTTTCTGCATATCCTTCTCTCTGCATATTGCAGAGGTGATGTCAGGTCCTCTGCCTAGTTCATTTCACTACTTTTATAATCACTCATTCCTGAGTCACTGGTCTCACCAAGAATTAATAAAACCTGGGTTTGGCCTTGGGCCGAAGCCTTTGCACTGGTTAACCATCACCCTAGCTAGACTTAGGACTCCCCTGGGTCCCCACAACTATAAATATGCCTTAGTTTCTTTACTCTTGAGATGAGTTGCACTGGAAGTGGTAGATTGGAATTAATTCGCTTGAATTCCAATAATTTTTCCATGGGATAACAAATATAAACTTCCCAGACCATGAATAGATCTGGGAAGGACTCTCTATACAGGGATAGATTCTCTGTTTCCAGCCTTCTATCTCCTTGTCCCACTGCCTTTTGGGCCCACCTAGTCTCAAATAAAGGAGAATTAAGAAGTGAAGGAGAAGTGAAGAGGAAATAGGAGAGCAGTCGGAAGTGGGGAGTCACGCTCTTGGGAACCCGAGCTCCCGAAATAGCCCTCATTATGCCTGCAGTTTAAGTGCCTCCAACTTTGTAGGCTCCATGGAGAACACAGGGGAAAGCCCAGGGCTCCTTGCCGGATGCTCAGGGTCCTGGACAATGCCTTGAACACAATCAGCACGCGCTGACTAGAGGAAGAACACAAATGCGTAGAAGTCCATGGAAACTTCGTTTATAAGCCACTTTCCCTCAGCTCAGGAACAGCATTGTTCTCTAGCAGGAGGAAATGAGCCTCAGGAGCATATATACGGCTGTGAAGCAGAGACAGAAGGCAGATGCAGTCCCCTGGCTCTGTTCCTGGCATTTCCATCCCATTGCACCACCGGGGGCACGGAAAGGAGCTGCTGCCCACAGAGCGGTTTCACGGAACTCTCGGGAAAATAAGCACAACAACTCGGGAAGGGAGGTCCTCCAAAGACAGCGCAGAAATGCTCCCAGGCACAGAGCCCTAAGACAGAAAAGAATTGGCACCCATTATCCCAGTTCACTGCAGAGAAAACGGAAGAACCTCAAAGAAACAGCAGTTCACCCGGGGTCAGATCACAGAGGACAAAAGCAAGTTAATCAAATCTTTAATCCAGCTGAAGGGTTTTCAAAGAGCTTTTGGGAGCAGGTGGGATGGGAGCGGCAGTGGCCCTGACCTCCCAGGAAGGCCCTGAAGATCAGTGCCCATATCTATGCCTTCTTTTCCCCATTTCACCATAGAAGCAAACTACTCCAAAGTGAGGGAATAAACCCCAGCATCAGAAAGGTTGCTTAGAAGAAGCAGAGCAAAACAAATAGAAAATGAGCTACTAGAGTAAGCAAGTTTCAGGTCTTGGAAATTTACATATTCAAGACTCTGAGAAGTCCTGAAGACAATACCCAAAATGAACAAAGGAAATGTCTAAACTAGGAAAGCTTCGCAGAAAAATTTTGTTTAACTCAACACTATTTGACCTGGGAAGTTTCTTTTTCATCTATCCTCAGGAACGTGTAGTAACCATATCAGGAGCTGAGTATTCAGGGGAACACATTTTAGGAAATAATCTCCAAAGCTGTCCAGCAATGTCACAGGTGATGTGCGTAGGGGATGTGGGTCTTGGTACTAGCCAAGCAGGCAAGGTTGGGTAGGTGCCGCTGAGTAGGGTCATCTCCTGCTTCCAGTGGAGGGTAAAAGAGAGGCCCCTAAGTGTCCTAGCACACTTCTCTACCCACTTTCCTGTTTCCAGGATAAAATAGAGTGTGGCCCTCTTGAGGGACCTGCAGCATTTAAGAATCTGCCTGGGCCCTATGAGCTGATTTTCCAAGGGTCTCGGGTTATTAGCTCTCCCAACTGATGCACAGCAGTGAATATGGATCATCTTCATCTTCTGGAAGGAGCCTCAGTACCCTGCCCTTCCTCCCTGCCATGCACTGCACACACCCACGGGGCATGGCACCCTGAGCATGCACCTGAGTCTCACAGACACCACAGTTCACTAAGAGCCAGGTGTGCAAACCAGCAGTGAGGGCGGAACCCTGCTTAGTGATGGGCACATGCTTGCATGTTCAAGTCCCCAAGCGCCATCCCAGGACAGCCTAAACATGGTTAACTCTCCCCCTTTACCCCATCTCTGCCCTGGGCTCCAGCCCTTTGATCTCCTAAGGGCCCAACAGGAAACCTAAGCCCTGAAATCTCTGCTTGGCCAGCCTGATGTGGGTGGGTCTGGCAGCCACTTGTTATCCCATCCCTGTCCCTTGCCCTCTGCTATTTCTCCTCTCCTCCTTTACTTGTCACACTCACGCTTTCCTCTCTCCCTCCCCTCTTCTCTCCATCCTCTCCCAGCTTCTCTTTCTCTCCTTTCCTTCTGGTTAGAGCTTTATTTCCTTCTATAGAGCTATCAGGTTTGCTCCAGCCCAGCTGCTGCCCCAAGGATGCCAGCAATCTGGACAAGTGTGACTGTTCCCTCAGCCACCTGGCCCTGGCCCTGCATCCAGAAGATGCAAATGCACCAAGGGAAGATGTGGCTCCTCTTGAGAAGGGCAATCCTGCTCCCTAACCCTAGAATGCTTTGCCTCTCACTTAGAAACCCAAATGCAAGTTAGAGACATGGGGAGAGGAAAGGAGAGTCTCATCCTGCACTGTCCCCCTGCTCTTTCCCAGGGTGCTGAACAAGAACTTTTGGTGCCCGCTGGTGGATGGAATAAAGTCTGGAGAGCAGGCCAGAAGGCCCATGGCCTGGGTCCCCAGGTGAAGGAGCAGAAACGAGAATGTCACTGCATCCTGACATGAGATCACAGACTCCTTAAGTGCCACAGGTCACCCCCTTCTCTTCCGCCTCCGGGCAGGGCCGTGTATTTAAACTAGTCAAGAAGTATGGGTAGCTCTGTTCTGAAAGTTCCCTGAAGAAGGAAAACTGAGCTCCTTTTCACTGAATGTGAGGCTCAGGAGCCTGATGTTAACTTTCCAGACTGTTCAGATAGATCACAGTTTGCAAAGCCTGTGTCATATTTCTCAGTGGCAGGAGTGGAGGTTTGGACTCCTGGCCGTTTGGTCAAATGTGCATCAGATCTCAAGTTCCCCAGACAAGAAAGTCCTTGCTGCCCAACCTAATCCCTCTGGCTGCTGCCCTAGATCTGTGCTTATCTCAGTAACAAAGGCAGAGTGGACAGAATGGTGTATAATGCACGGCATTTTGCATTTAGATGTCATTATAATCAGTGACTCCTCAGTTTCCTCCTGAGGGGGCTCCTTGCCTATGGCGCTGTCCTGCAACGTCTTTCCCGCCCAGCCTCCCACTCCTCCGCAGGCCTCCCCACCCAGGTCCTGCCCCTCCAGCCTCCCTGTGTTCCCATCTGCATGTAGCTGACCTTTGGGAAGGGGCAGGGGATAGGGCAGAGTAATGGCTGGGGATCTGAATAGGGTGGCCCTGTAATTTATTATCCAACCCAGGATGCCGCTGAGAGTGAAAGGGGTTGCTGTTAATTATGTGGGACAACAGGCATAAACCAGGATTTTCCCAGGCAAAGGGAGGCACTGATCGCCCCAGTTCTGAGTTTGAATCAAGTCTCTGCAACATGTTCCTAATCTGATCCTGGGGAATTAGGTGACTATCTAAGCTCAGGTTTCTTGATGGTAAAACCTACCAAAGTACAATATCCACCTCCTCATACACAGAGAGAATCTCAGCCTCTGGAGTACATAGAAATTATTCAATAACTGAAGGTACCCTAGAAACAGATGTGAAGGGTCAGGGATCTGATGCAGGAAGTGTCCCTTTGACTGTCATCTCAGCCTTTCAGAAACATACCTCTAGTCACAGCCTGGCACACAGCAGGCCACCATGTCTGGCCATTGTCACCCTATGGGACCTCCCTGTGCTACATTCTCACTCCCATCCCATTACTGGAGGCAAATCGTGGGTTTTGCTTATCTTTGAAGGCACGGAGTGTACATGGTACACAATGGAGGCTATCAGAATCAGGCTGGAGGATGCCTAGAGACCCTCTCTGGACCACACTAATGCTCTGGGAGGCCCAATACCTCCCCAGATTGGTGGCAGAGTTGATCCATAGGCTGAGCATTGAAATCTGTATACCAGAAGTGCCTGTGCTCTGCTCACCTAGCTGCTCCAATCCATCCCCAAGCTCATTATGGGGGATCAAGGCATATGGAACACAAGGCTGCTGAGAAATCAGCTGAGAGATCTGACCGTTAACTGGGTTTCATTCTGAGAGGAGTGAAAACTGAAAGTAAAACTCAAAAACAGCCATTCCCCACCTCCTACCATTCTTTGTTCAAGTGCTGAACTCAGCTAAGCTGATCCTGTCTCCTGCCTCTCCCGTCCCAGCCCCAACCCTAAACCTCTGGATTGCTGTGCGAGGCCCCAAGGATTCTGTTCCTTTCCTTCCCTACTCCCTGGCCACCCACACAGCATGACTATGAGTGGGTCACACCTTTGAGTCAGAGGACTGATCAACTCCCGCTTACTAAAGAAGAACTAGCCTTTCCAATTTGAGAATTTATCCAAGACATAAACAATGGCACAGACTTCTGAGTGGCTGAGTTGAGGTTGCAACACTTAGGTGATACATTCAAGTCCAAAACACAGGAGCAATGGTGCATGCCTCCGCTGCCTACACTCATGGACATTTGTAAATTTGAGCTCAGAATGACTGTCTCAAAATGCAAACCAGTAAGTAAAAGGGCTGGGGATGAGGCTCAGTGTGACGGCACTCTACGTGGGTACTTTAGAGGGATGTGAGATGTAACTCACCTGGCTTGCACAAAGCTATGAGTTCAATCCTCGGCACCACCACTTCCCCCATCCCACACACAAACAACAAAAATATTTTTCTTTCCTAGAAAAGCCATATGCAGGTGTTCTTTAGCTTAAAATGGGGTTAAATCCAGATGAACTCATCAAAATGGAAATATCATAGGTCAAAAATGCGCTGAACACACCAAAGTGACTGAACCACCCAGTTTAGCCTAGCCCGTCTTAGATGCATCACTATGCAACACTAGGCTTTTTTTTTATAATAAAGTGTTGACTAGCTCATGAAATGACACAAATCAAACACCATTCAAAAGGTGAAAGATTGAATGAGTGTTCTGTGTCACTCAGCTAGGAAACGGTCAAATTCAAAGTAGTCAAATGTTTCCCAACTGTCTTGAAGGTCAAGAAATCATAAACCCAAACCACGGCAAGTTGATGACTGTTTATTCCTGCTGGCAACAAAACTCAAATACTATAGAGGTGTAGGACATAGCTCCAGACACTGCTGCTGATGGTGAGTCAGTGCGGCAGGTATGCTAGGGAATGACCATAACCTGATCCCTCTGAGGGCAGTCGGCTTGCCCAAGGGCATTCAGCTGAGAACCCGCAGAGTCCCTTGGTAGTGCAGCACAAGGCAGCCAGGGTCCAGCACATGGGCAACCAGGCTGGAGTGTAACTGAAGGATCAGAATCGCATCTGAATTTTATAGGCATGGAAACTGAGACCTAGAATGCCAGTGTTGAATAGGACAGTGATCCTCAAATTGGGTACAAGATGTCACAAGAGACCCACTCACTGACCTGGGCAGTTCAGAGGCTTCCACTTCCTGATTCAACTTCTTGGACTCTCACTCCCAGGTGCATCTGCCTTCCATTCTCCACACAATGGCACAGAAGCAGTGTACCGCTCCCCAGTCCTGTACCTTATACAGCCCAGATCTAAATGCCCTGGGCTACCAAGCAAAGATGGCCCCAAATCTTGGCACTGAGAGAAGCCTTCTTTAGCCCAGGCTTTTTGTCTTCCACCTGTAGATCTGAAGGCGGAAGCTTCAGGTTAAACCTGGGGATATTTTGTATGTCATTAGATAAACACCGTGTTTAGGTACAGCAGAGACTAGGGCAGGAATGATGACCATTTTCATTGAATATCCTTACTTCTCTCTCTACAAAAGTCCAGAAAGGCTTGGCCCCAGGGATAGGCCTGTGAGACCGCAGCCGAGGAGGAATCAGTCACTCTGTCACCTAGGTCCACACTAACAGTAGCTGTGTGTCTCCCCGCCAGTCTCTGCCAGTTGTGCTACCCTTCTTCCAGTGCCTTCTGGGCTGGCGGGCTGGTGCTGCATCATTTCTCCTCATCTCCTGCCCACTCGTCCTCTCCAGTCCTTGCTCCTACCTCCTAAAGCTTGGAGATTTTAAAAGGCAATAAACATGGTTTCTTGCACACTTCTTTTCCAGTGATTTCCCCTTCCCTACCCGAAAACCTGCTCCCAAGATCAAATGTTAGACCCTGTTACTACCAACAGTTTCACTCCTGTCATCATCTCAACTTCCTTGGATCCACTCTTTAATTCCACTCCCTGTCTTTCCAGTCCTCCTTAGAATCTTAATTCTGATCATCCTCTCACACTACCAACTTCTCCCTTCTGTTTCACTCCAGCCCCTCTCCTCTTCTTACCCACTTTCAATTCCATGCCCTGGGATACACCCTCAGTCCCTCGTCCTTTTGCTTTGTCACAGGAGATGAGAACCTGGAAGGACAGAGCAGCTGGCCGAGATGTCGAGAGACGTCAAGAGTGTGTGAGCATTGCCTGCTGTCCTCGGAATGCTAGGACTCCCCACAGCCTCAACAAGTAGGGGGCTTCAGTCAGTGTTTCTGCAACACTAAAGCAAAGCACGCTCCTCTAGACTGACCAATCACAAGAGCCTTGGGTTACATGAGGATGGATGAGTAGCTAAGAATCCCTGCGGTGCGCACTGGACACAGTGCTTTGCAGAGAGGTTCTCCTAGAAGCCCACACCGGGGCCTCTGGTCTGACAGGGCACAGTTCCAGACTAGTGACTCACTTCCCAGGGGGCACTATGTACTTACACTTTCCAAGAGAAAGGGTCCAGTGAGATCACCCTCGAAGACCCCTGACTAGGGACAGAGTCTTACCAAGTCTCCTCCAAGGAACCAGGCCTCAGGCTCGGGTGCCAGTCCCACAGCCAGGCTTCTGTGACCAGGACAGCAGAATTCCTGCACAGGATGTGATGACTGGCCAAGGAAGGGGCTGCTGTGACAGGGAGCAAGGCGCTCAGAGATGACAGCCACACTGGCTGTCGGTTCTCAGAACCCACTCTTGGTTTCAGCTTTCACAATCAGTCCAGGAACTCTGCACGTCCACCTTTGAGGGGAATTTTGCTGGCAGTCCCCAGGTTTTCAGAAACATCTTGGTCAGAAAAGAAAAAAAAAAAGGTACCAGTTCCCCTTGCTGCCCTGCCACACTGTGACTTCATTTGCAAACCCTGTGAGCCTTCTCATGGACACTCCTCCATTCTGTTTCTAACTCCAGATTTTATTGTGTGGGAATACATGATTTTTCAAAGTGAATGGACACAGGTTTGAATTCTCTGAACCCCCATCTCCACACCTGTGAAATGAGGACAATGACCTTGACCTTTCTGAGCCTCACTGAGCTTGGAATGCCTTGTCTTTGGCACGCTGTCTGCCAGGTGAAGCCAGCAACCCTAGAGACAGCTCCGCCCAGGGTGGAAAAGGAAAGTGGAAGGGGCTGTGGGGAGAAGTAAAGGCACATGACAAGAGTGGGACAGAAGTGAGAGAGAGGACCCAAGAGCTGTGGGGAAGTAATGAAGGCCACCAGCCTTCCATCAGACACCTGCCCACAGGGACCGCCTATAGGGGAGACTGTGATGGAGGGCAGAGCACTCAAGTCCCCTGTCTTAACCTCACCCCACAGGCTTTAACAGAATGGCTTCCCCAAAGAGGTCAAACCAATGAGGCAGGACCATCACAAGTTTCTGGCCAGCCTGTCCAACTTAGCAAGACCTTGTCTAAAAATAAAGCAGACAAGGTGACAAATTGTGCACCTGCTCTGCCTTTATAGGTGTGATCTTTGGCAAATCACTTCCAGGCATCTCATGTGTAGGACAGGGGTGGTCCCTGCTACCAACTGTACACTAAGCTCTTATGAGAACCAACCTGGATAGGGCAGGGATTATCCCCTGCAAATGCCCAAGCTGTGCCCAGAGGGAACTGCCTCTTGCCAGGACCGTGAGCAGGGCAGGGAGTGAGAGGAGATCTCTAGGGCTTCAGCGCTTGATGAGCACCTAGCAAACCATTTTTACATGCAGGCATATGCAGTATTGTTCTCATTGCATTTCACTTGTAACAGAATAGGACAATTTTTCCCATTTTCTAGATGAAGAAGCAGGGTTAGAAATGTATCACTTGTCCCGTGACTCATATAGTAAGTGGCAGAGTCAGGATTTTTGTAAGTTAACTTTGAAAAAACAAAATCTATTAGTTCAAAATACAAAACTTTATACAATGAAAGCCTCCCTCCTGTTCCTGTCCCCCTCCATGGCTACCTTGCTACCCGACTACCAGCTTAAATCAGTTACTTACATATCATTCTGAAACTACTCTGCACGTAGAGCGCTGATGGACACAGACACTCTGCTGCCTGCCCTTACCCCTCAGTGACAAGATACTACCACTCTGCACTTTGCTTTCATGATTCATAAGCATTTTGAAGGCCATTTTCCTCTGTTCCTAGGCATGCAGGGCACTGAAACTGGGTTTTTGAAGCCCTGTGTTCTCGCGGAGCCCCACTCTAAATAATTGTCTTTGGCTGGGATGGGCGGTAGCCAGACCATGAGACATGAGAGCAGGGAGAGGACTTAGAGTGTGGCCAGGCTGCTTCATCCGCAGAACATGCCACACCCAGAGGGGAAGGTGCACCCACAAACTATGGCTGCATCCCCAGCCCAGCAGACCTCTGAGAATAGAACGTGTGATGACGGTCTGCTGCCGGGGTGCCCGGGGTGACAGAGTGGTGGCAGCCTGCCCAGGGAGCACACTCAGGCTCTTGAATAAAACCCTTTGGGGGAAACCCTGGGCCTGTCTTCAGTTCCTCTTAACCACAGAGAATCTGGGTGTGTGCCCTTGCTCCATAGAGACTGAGTTCATGCTCATCTGCATGAAACCAGAGGTTTCACAGGTGAAGTGACCAGCAAGCCTGTCCCAGGAGACCAGAAGAAAGGCTCCAGAAACTGAAGGCTGGAATCAAGGTCCACTTCAATCTTGGGGTCCACTCTACCCCTCTGGGGGCTTGACCCTCCAAATTCCCCCACTTGTTTTGTGAAAAATGAGAAGTTATACTTAAAGGGAACTCCCACAGCATAAAATTCAAACAAGATTTAAAATAATTTTTCTTCCTGAAATAGAACTGCATTTAGGTGGAACAGCTTATAGGAGGTGTTACATGACTCTTACCATAACACCAGAAGGTGAAGCAAAAAGATTGCCCTGGAAGAGACTCTCAGAAGTCTAAAACCTAGTAACACACCGGCTACCATGCTCCCTGGCTGGTTTGGGATTACTTTAGAAGATTAGAGAGAGACAGAGACACAGTGGCTTCAGATTTTCCGTTTGCTAGATTGGCAAAATTTCACCCAAACATTTGAGGACCAACAAAAGATGTCAGTGGGTATTTTACCCAAGGGTATGGATACGTGTATAGTCAAACAGAGAGGAATACTGTTCACTATCACCATTGTTTCACGAACAAAGGACATTGTAGTATCAAAGCACAAGACACAACCTCAGAATAAAGATGATCACCAAGGAATATTTTCTACCCACAGGCATGACCATTTTTTCCTTCTCAAAACAACAAAAATGTCATCAAGTGCCTTCAGAGCTCCATCCTTAACTCTCACCCAGGAGTCGCTGAACTTGGAGATGTTAATGAAACACGTTTACCTTTCCTTAAACTAGCCTTTGTCCTCCTTTCCTTCATCCTTCCTTCCCTCCCTTCCTTCCTTCTCCCCTTTTTCCTCCCAGGTCTCCTTCCTTCCTCCCTTGCCTTCCCTTACAAACACTCACTGAACATGTGCTTTTTGCATCTTGCTTCCCACAATACTTGTTTCTAGAATACCCAGGAGTTGATCCAAAGCCAGAAGCCAGGGAGCCAGTGTGGTTGTGTGGTGGAGCTGAGCTGGTCCCTGAACACTTTTCCGAGCAGTGAAGCTAGCGGAGTAGGACAGGAAAAGGTCCTGACCTTGGCTTCTGCTCAGGAAGGGTCCCTTCAGCTCTATTTTAAGGCAGTTTCAAGTGTGAGCTTGCACCTGGGGTCGGTTCCCAGAAAGACTCATCCCGGGAAGCAGCTTGCACTTCCTCCTGTGCCCACCTGGCTCAGCACTCCTGCCACCTGCGCTTTCCCAGCACCTGCAGAGCCACTACTGTGCTCCAGTCCAGTGCCCTCCCCTGGGGCACCTCTCCATCCTGAATTTCTCCCAAGGCATCGTTCATTGTTGTTATTAGTGCTCTGTAACCAAGTGGCATGGGTTTTACAGGCTTGTCTAGCTCTATTATTTTTAGCCTGTTATTTTTAATGTGCAATTTTATAGGATGCAAATATTTTTAGGAAAGTGTGTGGGGTTATAGCACAAAAACTGTACTCAACCAAGATGGCTTATCTTTAAGCTATGGTGTTGCCATACTCACAGGACACTATATTGTGGAGATACATTGGGAAAAAAACCTCACTTCAGAGTAAGTGAACAAAAGCAAGTTGCAGAAGAATACACACAATGTGATAGTATTTGTCTCTTCTCCTCTAAGGGTTCAGGTATTCCATACATTGGCAAGTTCGTGGGAAATCTGGTGGTGACTTTGTCTGAGCGGGTGAGAGTTCCCAGCAATATTACCCTTCAATGTGGGTCAAGGTCAGTGGTGTTCTGCGCTGGTCTCCTCTGGACCCTTTCTTGGGTCAAAGATTCCTAAAATTAAAGCCTCTCTTCTTTCTAGGCCACACCCTGAAATCTGGGAGCTCAGAATTCTCTTCTTAAAAATTCCTACTGTATCCAGGTGTGGTGTGCACTCCTGTAATCCTAGCACCCAGGAGGCTGAGGCAGGAGGATTCTTGTGAGTTCAAGACCAGCATGGGCTACAAAATGAGCTCAAGGCCAGCCTGAACTGCATAGCAAGACTCTATATCAAAAAGACCAAAAAAAAAAAAAAAAATCCTACTCCACTTCCAGGTCCATGTAAGTCTGTTCAGGATCTATTCTTTGGAAGTTGGTGCTTTTGTGAGAACCCGCAGCTGGGGGGATGCTGGGCTGGGAGGAGAAGGAGCAAGAGAGCAGGAGCCCCCCCCCGGTCTTCTCACCTGGCCCATGCATGTGAGAGGCAGGCCTGGGAGCAGGTGGTAGATAGGTTCCATCGGCTTCCACAGGACTTTATCTGCAAGGCTCAAGCTTTACAGGGAAAACTATTTTTGCATGGTTCACATACTTAACTAACGGAACACTGAAAGATCATCAGTGCTCCCTGGTCATCCAGAAACCAAAACCAACAACCTTTAATGGTAACACTTGGTTCTGGCTTCTGGGGACCAAATAGGGAGGGGTGGGGAGAAAAGGAAGTCAGAAGGAAACAGAAGTCTCCTTACCCTAAGTGACAAGTGTCAATGCCTTCCAAGTTTTAAAGGAGGAAACCATATTTTGATGGCCATATAGAGTTAAGGGATGATAGTAAAATTCCCCAGAGGCAAAAGCCATCATAATTAGTGAAAAGTCCACCACGCTTCCACCCACTGTTTCACATCTGATGCTGAGGCCAGCACAGAGTAGGGTCCAGGAAAGTCCTGGGTGGCCCTGTTCTGCAGCCACGGCTCATTAGAGCAGTCAAACCAGGGGGCCACAGACCAGGGGATTTCCTGTGGGTGGAGTCCCAAGCGCAGCCCCCGCGCTATTCTGAAGTGTCCCCCAGGTCCCCACGCTGATTCCAGGAAGACTGCCTGGGATTATCAGAAAGCAACACTCTGGTCCTCAGCTGCACCCCACAGAGTTGGCTGGGAGGGGCGAGAGGTGCCACCTGCAGCAGAGGCTCAGAGCCCGGAAACGCAGAGGTGCCAGTCAACAGGGTGTGTGTGTGTGTGTGTGTGTGTGATTGTGGGTGAGCCATGTGACCCAGGCACTGTGGGTCCCCTACCACCTAGGGCAACTTTGAAAGGCCATGGTAAAAATTAAATGAGACAAACAATCCAATTTTTAAATTCTGTTTTTTATCAGAATATGATTGCAATACACAATGTATCCATTCATCGTGAAAATTCGGTGCATACCACATCTTGATCCTTTTTATTTTCCCTTCCCCTCTCCTGCCTTCTCTCCTCCTCCCCAGATCTGCTTCTCATCTCCAGGAAACCAACTTCCCTATTTTCTATCATCTGTCTTTTACTTTGCTCTTTAAATTATTTATATCTTTGGTATCACATATAAGAGAAACCGTGTGATATTTAACCTCCAGTGCGTGATTTATTTCATGTAGATTTATGGAAACAATCCAGTTTTTCAAAGGGATGAGAGATCTTTTACACTTCGTAAAAGAGGATCTACAAGTGACAAATAAGCATACAAAAAGATGTTCCACATCCTGTCATTAGAGAAATGCAATTCAAGACAACAGTAAGAAACCACTGCACCCTGTTAGAATGGTCACAGCTCAAAGCACAGTTGTCCCAAATGCTGATCAGAATGTGGGAACCAGGAACGTTTATCCATCGTTAGTGGAAAGCACAGCATTATGACCATGTTGGGAGATAGTTTGGGAGCATCTTACAAAATAAAACTCAGATCTGATGATCCTGTAATGGTACTTCCTCAATATTTATCTAAAGTGGAAAACACTCTGTACACAAATGTACAGAGTCCTTTATTCATAATGGCCAAAACCTGGAAATACCCAAGATGTTCTTCAATAAATAAGAAGATTAAACAGTGGTGCTGCAACCGAACACTGGAATATTATTCAGCACTAAAAAGGAGCTATCAAATCATAGAAAGACAGGAAGAAACCTCAAATGCACACCACTAAGTGAAAGAAGCCAATTTGAAAAGTTTACAGATGATCCAACCATATGATATTTGCCCAAATGCATGGAATGAACAGCAGGAGGAACAACTGATGTGAACGACTGATTTTAATTAATAATAATGTAGCAACACTAGTTATCCATTTATGAGAAATGTATCAGCAATGCAAGATGCTAATAATAGGGGAAGTTGGGGGTGCGAGGGAGTAGATGAAAGCTCTGTACTTTCCACTCGATTTTTCTCTAAGCCTAACACTGTTCCAAAACATTGTCTATTAATGTAAAAGGATAGTTCTACCACCTATGGTGGATGCTAACCATTTCGAACAAAATGAGGGAGTTTAACAATGTGACTCCTTGTGTCCTAGGAAGGAAAAGGCTATCCCAAGACCTTCCTTATAAAACCAAGTGTGAGTTGTGGTGCAAAAGTGCAATAAATGCTTACATTTAAAAATTTTATTCCAGTAAAGGACAGGTTGCCACTAATCCTCCTGAGAATTCTCTACCTTCCTTCGAGGAATTTACCCCATTGTTTGTGCCCTTTTCAGAAGCAGCCCTGGAATCCTCTTCCTTGCTGTCTTTAGTTGCACTGTCCTGGCTGCCTCAATGCCCTGAATCCATTCAAAACCTTTATCAAATTTTGTGATTATTTCGACTTTAGGAAGAGCCAGAACCTCCATGGTGCCAGCTCCAGTGAACAAGGTCTTGTTTTTAAGAGCTGTCTTTCTGTCGGATGGTACTGGCAGCAGCTTTCACTGCATTTTTTGATCATGCCTTGTAACACTACAGGAAAGGGGACTTCCGGGGGACTGCTGCAGAAAGAGATGGGGTAAGTGTTCAAAGCGAGGGGGAGTTGCTTGAGGGGAATTCGTGGCAATGTTTCTTTTTCGGTAATAAATTTTTTTATGTAAATAGTCACTATATATTTCAGTCACACCTTGTAAACATATCCCACCACTCCCTCCATCACCATGAATAATTCCAAACGCTTTCATAGAGAAATACAGCCCTGAACCCACGCAATCCCAGAGGCCTGCGTGGAGTGAATATTGTTTGCAGCCTACTGTTATCCCCCAATGTCACAAGCTCTGAAGACAGACAACTCATAGTGCTGTTTTGCTAAGCTTGGGGGACTTCCTGGGATGACACTTCCAGTGCTACAACCAGAAACACCCCAGGCCCAGAGATCAGCAAGTCCCCATCATTCCATAGTGCACGGTCATCCAACTCCTGTCAAGGGGTGGCCCAGATGAACAATGGTCTTCCCAGTGGGCAAGGTATCTGAATGAAGCCCTGGGAAGCAAATGATAGGCCCCTCGTCAACACTCTGAAGAGAGAGAAGGGAGGAAGGCATTTCACCCCTGTGGGGGGGTGACAAATGTCCTGATTCACAGGTGGTAGAAGGGAGCAAGACACCTTCAGGCACTGGCCCCAGAAGGACAGATGTGCTCATAAGGTCCTGTCTAGATGCGGTCTAGAGCCAAACCAGCTGCCTAACCTTTCTGCCCCTTTCCCCAGAAGCCTGAAGGCCGCTGAAGCAGTCACAAAATGCAGAGCTCAGTGCCATCTTGGATTTCTCTTCCCCGACCTCACCTGGGCCTCATGCTACTTACAAAACATTTTTCATTTCTCCGTTTTCTTTTCCCCCTTTTACCCATTTTTGTTGTTTTGTTTTGTTTTTATGTGCTGGGGATCAAACTCATGACTGCTTTCAAGGCTGGTGCATATGCCGCTGAGCTAAATCCCCAGCCCTTTTCACCCGCTCGGCAAACTTACCTCATGACCCTTTTCCAATACACACATCCTCAGCAGAGGGCAATCGGCCTCTGTTCCACATCTGCACCTCGCGGCCTCCTTCCCTGCATCCCATCACGTGGCAGCTGCCAACCTGCTGCTACCCAATCAGGACTCTCCTTCCAACCTGGTCCCTCTGCCACTGGCAGCCTCCACACCGCAGATGTGCAGTCTGCTTCAAACACCCACACTCTGCCCTGGGCAGCATTCCCTCAGGAATGCCTTTGGAAGGGAATTTGGTATGCTGAGGTCATGAAGGTGAGGTCCCCAGAATGGGACTGGGGGCTTTTTATAAGAAGAGGAAGAAGACATTTGAGTTTACGTGTCTCTCCTGCTCCACATGTGGTGTCTTTGGGCTGCCTTCAGCCACAGTACCACCACGTGCAGGCCCCTTGACCTTGAACTGTGGGAAATAAGTTTCTTTTCTTTACAAATGACCCTGTCTGTGGGCTTCTGTCATAGCACCACGAGTGGGACTCAGTGCCTCTTGTCGGCAGCCGTTTGTCTTCTCCCTCACCTGGCCCTCTTCCTGGGTACCCTCCCCTGCTGACCCAGGGGAGGGAGGAGGGCTATTTCTAGGCCACCTTATTCACCCAGTGGAGCCCTTCTCCTTTCCTTAATCCCGCTCTGCTCTGCCCTGCGCACAGTAGCAGCACCAGCACTTAGCTGGCTGGAGCAGTCACCAGAATGTGATTCAGAGACTTAATGCCTGAAATCAGAGGGAGGGGACCCTTGTTCTTGGTATGGTTCCTAGTACGCGGTGAGCACTCAGTCTCTGCAAACTGTCCCAGCTTCTTCCCAGGCATATTTCTCCAGTTGCCTGAACTAGATGTTGTAGAACTATGACATTCATCCTCTCCCGCCCCTGGACAGCCACATGTACCTCCTCTTTCCTCCTCTAGGAGAAACTGCATCAGATCCCTCTAACCACTGATGTCCTGCCTCTCCCCACACTGTGCCCTCAACCCCAAGTGAACCCCCCTTCCTGCACACAGACCTGCTGTACCCCACCTGGAGCCTGTGCTGCCCTCCCTTCTCTCATGGCCAGCCTGCACCCTGACCTGTAGTTTTCCAAATTCCTGGCTCTCTTATGCATGGGCTCCCTCTCCCACCAACCCCCAACCCACCTGGGGGCTCTTCCTCCCCTTTTCCTGCCTGTATAAGGCTTGCTTACCCTTCAGTATACCTTGACTGTCACTTCCTGAGGGAGGCCCCCAGTGCTGTCGGGATGACCAGTTACACTCCTATGGACCCACATGCAGCCTTTATTCACCCCAACACATCCACCACAACACTACCTGCCGGTATCCTTGGTTTGCCTGACTTCCAGCCTAGACTGGAATGCACCAGTTGGAAATGTACCACTGGATTCATGGTCTCAGTGTAAGACCTGGCATATGAAAGCTGTTGAATGAATGCCTTGTAAGTATTTATAAGGTACCAGTGAACCTATATGCACAGAAGATGCAAAGATTAAATCTAATATTCTTGCACTAAAGATTAACAAGTGAACATATAGGTATGACAAAGTGCCACACATGCTATATCAGGAGTGTGTTCTGGGCGTGGGAGGAGGTGATCACCTCTATCACCTCCAGGGGTATTTGAGAGCTGTTTATTTTTTATTTTTTAACTGCATTTTGAAATAACTCCAGACCTGGAGACATTGCAAAAATAGTGTGGCATTCCCTTCCACCCTTTACCCAGCATTCTCAAGTACTAACAGTGTTTAACCCAAGCACAATTATCAAACCAGGAAGCAGACATTGGTACAGTACTACTATCCAATTGAAAGGCTCCCTCAAATGTCTCTCAATGTTCTGATCACTGACTTTCATCAGGTTCAGACCCCACGCTAGACCTCGGTGCCCACTGGGTTTGCTAGCCACCTCATCTTCCCTGACCTGGTGCAGTTCGTCAGTCTTCGTCTTTGCTTCGTTGTGTCACCGGCTGGTCATATGTAGACCATCCCCTCCATTTGCTGTGTCTGGTATTTCCTCCCAGTTGTACCAAGCTCACTTGTCTGGTCACATCCTCTTCAGTGCCCGGAGCAGGGGCATAGAGTGTCAACGCACCTGGTGATGATAACTGACCACTCCATGAAGGTGGCATCTGCCAGACTTTTCCTTTGTAGAATCACTGTTTTCCCCACAAAATAAATAAGCAAATTTCTTGTGGAACAAGAAATTCTGAGGCTATGCAAATATCCTGTTTCTGTTCATGTTTTCTCTGTCTATTTTTTAGCATCCTTCAGTGATTCTTACCTGCCACAATTAATGAAATGAGATTTGCTAATTTAGGCCTACTTTTATCATTCTTTTTTTTTTTTTTTTTTTTGACTAGGGATTGAACTCACAACCTCATGCTTGCTAGGCAGGCACTTAAGCCGCTGAGCTAAACCCCCAGCCCTTATCATTCTGTATTAACAGAATTCTACTGCAATAAAGAGCTGTTATTTTCTCTAATTATATATAATCATTTATGCAATTATTTATTTATATCATTGTGAAATCGTGAACATTTGTTCTACTCTGTTCTACAAGTTGTAACCTGTTATTGTCTTTAGTTATTTTATTGTCTCCAATAAAATTGTCTCCATTTGGCTACTGGGATAGACTTTACCCTTTTGTAAAAATCATAATAGACATCATTATCAAAATAACCAAGCAAATCTGGGCAGGGTGGCACATGCCTAAGGCCCCAGATAATCAAGAGGGTAAGGCAGAAGGATCTCTTGAAGCCAGGAGTTTGAGACCAGCCTGAGCAACATAGTACATCAATATGTATACTACCCATAAGAACCCAATTTAAAGTCACTATTAGGTAATTTTTGACTGTTCTTTGTCATTTAGGAGAAGTGACTCTTGAGAGATGAGTGGGTACTTCCTGGTCAGTGCATGGTGGGCATGGCGAGTAGAAAAAGTCCCATAGCCAAGGCATTGATGTGTGATGAAGCCAGGAGCTGCAGAATGAGATGCTTCTTGGGCATGTGTGTGACCAAGTCAGGCTTCCAGCTCAGTCTTGATGTCCAGCCTGTAGGCAGAGAAAAGCCACCAGTAGATTTTAGGTACCAGGGTAGCCAGTTAAATTTTAAGATATTCAAGAATTATTTCTGGCTCCATAAGAGGGAGAGGGTTAATAAGAAGGGGTGTGTGACTCGGGGCAGTGAGCAAGATGTGAATATGGTGATGCCCTGGGCTGAGATGGAGGGGTACCACGAGAGGTGTTAGCAGGAGAGTCCAGAAGGTGACTCAGTAGGGTGTGCCAGTCAGAGGGAATGGAGTCCAGGGGCTGGAAGTAGAGTCAATTGTAGGGCACTTGCCTATCACAGGTGAGGCTCTAAATTCCACCTCTAGCACATGAGAGAGAAGAAAGTAGAGAGGAGAGGGAGAGAAGGAGGAAGGGGGAGAGAGAGAGAGAGAGAGAGAGAGAGAGAGAAAGAGAGAGAGAGAGAGAGAGAGAGAGAGAGAGAGAGAGAGAGAGAGAGAGAGATTAGCCAAACAGTAGAGTCCCTCATGGGAACAAGGGTTGGAGAAACAGCTTAGTGGTAGGGTGCTTGCCTAGCATGCATGAGGCCTTTGGTTCTATCTCCCAACACAGAGAAAGGAAGGGAGGGGAGGGAAGGGACAGGGAAGGGTAGGAGAAGGGAGGAGGAAGAGGAAGGAGGGGAGGAGAGAGGGAGAATGGAAGAGGAAGCAGAAGAGGGAGGGAATGAGGGAGCAGAAAAAGAAAGAGAGGAGGGAAGGAAGGCAAGGTGAGCTGAGCATTTCTTCCTCTTTGGAACACATCTTCTGATCTCCTTCTTGCAGGGCTCTTGCTCTTCTCTGCCCAGCAGTGCTGGAGGGGCTGGCAGGCATCCATATGGAGATATGCAGCAGGGAGCGGAAGTCTGTGCCTGGTGCTCACAGGCTGACTGAGGATGGAAATGTGTGAGTTGAGTCTCCAAGTCCGGTACAGAGCTGCGGAGCTCCCCGGAAGGTGGAGTGGGAGAGAGATGAGGTCTTCTGCAGAGGTCTGGGAAGGCTTACACCCCTGCCCTCTTCCTGCAGACCTCATTAGGGTGCAGACAGAGGAGTGGGACCTGGGCCAGGGGACATGGTCTCAGGTGGAGAAGGACCTGCACATGCTGAGCTGGGGCTGCCTCAGGGAGCAGGAGTTAAGGGTAAAATCTACAATGTCCCCAGAGTTCCAGTGTTTAGAAGGTAACTGGGTCCACAGGGCACCTTGCTGATGCACTGAGAGGAGCTGGGCCACTGGAGTATGATCTGGAAGGATTTATTCTGTCTCTTAGTCAAGTATTAAAAATATTTTGTCATACTCTCTTTTCTTTTAAAATTTGAATTTTTATACTAGGACGTGTTTGTAGCATATAATGACTATAGTCACTTCAGGAATTCATATGTACATAACACATCCCAATTATTATTTCCCCCTTCTTCTACTCCTTTTTTTGTCAGCACCAGGTTTATTTATTTATCTTATAAATCTTTATAAAGTTAATTATCATACATGCAGGTTAATTGCCAGCCTAACAGGCCAAAAACATATAAAACACATAAGACAATAATATTAAATCAACTGGCAAGCACGAGGTCATGAGTTTGATCCCCGGTACCAACAAAACAAAACAAAAAACAATTAAATCAAAGTATATTTTTAGATAAAATGGCTATGCCAGATTATAACTTCCCTTTCTCTCTTCACTCTCTGTCTCTGTCTCTCTCTGTCTCTCTCTCTCTCCTGTTTGTCTTGTATTTTTCACTTTATTTATTTGTTGATTTTCTCATATAAGAGAAACCATGGAATATCTAAGCTTGTGTGTCTGACTTACTTAACATTATTGTCTCAAGGAATATGTATTTTCATACAAATGACTCAAGTTTAACCTTCTTTATTGAAGAGTTGTACTTCATTTTGCATAAATACTACATTTTCTTTATTCATTCATCTGTTGATATACATACAGCTACTTCCAAGATTTAGCTATTATGAACTGTGTTACCATTAACATGAGTATGCATACATCACTGTAATATTATGTCTTTAACTCTTGGGAAGATACCCAGAAGGGGCCCAGCTGGATCAAATGGAATTACTATTTTTTGAGAAATCTCCATTCTGATTTCCATAGTGATGGTACCAGTTTACTCTTCCAAACAAAAATGATGAAAGATTTCTTTTTTCCCTACAACCTCTTCAGCACTTGTTATTGGTTGATTTCTTGGTATCAGCCATTTTGTCTGGAGTGAGATGGAATCGTGGTGTTGTTTTAATTTGTATTCCTTAAATGGCCAGTGACATTGAACATTTTAAATGTATTTATTAGTCATTTGTATTTTTCATCATAAAAATGTCTATTCATTTCAGATGACCCCCCTTTTTTTTCACGGAGTCTTTAAAGTTGATCTAATTTTTTTGAATTCTAGTATTAGTCCTTTGTGTGAGGAATAGCTGGAAAAGTTTTTTCCCATTCTGTAGCTTAACTTTTTGCTGTTCTGGTGATTTTATCTCTGTGCAGAAACTATTTAATTTGATGTGATCTCATTTGTTGGTTCTTGGTATTGATTCTCGTGAAACTGTAGTTTTCTGTTTAGAATGTTCTTGCCTATGTTTATGACTTCAATAATTTTATCTTCCAGAAAATTGTTTCTGTTTTAAATATTTAGATCTTTGATCCATTTTTATTTTAGTTTGGTGCCTGGTGAGAGAAATGGTTCTAGAGTAAGCCTTCAGCATGGGGATAGCCTGTTTTCAAAGGGTGCATTCTTATCCCCAGTTCCTCCTTTCTCTCTCTGTTTCCTGGTTGTCAGAGATCAAGCAGCTGTCCTCGGCTCTCCCCTTCCACCAGGCCAATTCTACCTTGGAGCCTGATAACCATGAACTGGACCCATAATCAACCAAACCAAATTAAACCTTGCCACTAAGTTGTAAGTGCTGGATATTGTTATGGTTTGTGTCTGGATTTCCCCTCAAAGCCTCATGCAGTCATGAGGGGCAGGCTTTTTTGGAGGCAGCTGAATCTCAAGTTTGTGTTTGATTAGGGGCCCAATATTGGGATTATGGGTGTGAGTGGTACACTTGCCCTAAGGTGGGTAGCTTGCGTACAATATAAGGGAAAATAAGAGTCCTCTCTCTCTCTCTCTCTCTCTCTCTCTCTCTCTCTCTCTCCCTCTCCCTCTCCCTCCCTCCCTCCCTCCCTCCTTCCCTCTCCCTCCCTCTCTCTCCCTCTCCCTATCTCTCCCTTCCTCTCTCTCCCTCTCTTTCTCTCTCTTCTCTTCTCTCTTATTTTTGCCATCTTCTGCCACCCTGAAGGGTTGCCTTTCTGCCATGTGCAATCCTGCCTTGGGGCCAGCTGGTTATGGACTGAAGCCTCCACAAGCTGTGAGCTACATATACCTACCCCCTTTAACTTTAGGTGTTGGGTATTTTGTTTCAGCAACAAGAAAATAACTAAGACAAAACTTGGTATCAGGAGTGGGGTCAATGCTGTGACTATTCCTATGTGGTTCAAGAGCCTCTGGTAATAACTTGTGAGAAGAAATTGGGAAAGTTCAGAGATGTTGTCTGAAAAGCACAGCTGTAATATTTTAGGCTGTTCTGTATGAGAGATTCTGATCAGAGCTCAGAAGACCAGAAAAGTCAGTAAAGACCAGGCTCAAGAGGTTTCTGATGGAAGGAGTGCATTGGGTGTTGGACTTTAGATGAAGTATGTCATGGTTTAGCAAAAAGTTTATCTGCATTTTGCTCTTGTCCAGAGATTTTGCCTGAGACTGAGATTAAGGGCAAGAGAGTAACACATTTTAAGGCAGTCAAATGTTGAGGTGGTGGCATGGCTACAGCTGGGGTTTTTAAGCCAGATTTATGTTGAGAATCAAAAGCAAAGAACCCATCAGAATGATTTTAAATGTTGTAAGTTTGACCAAAAAAGAAGCGCCAGTAAAGCTGTGGACTGCAAAGATAGAGAAGAGAAGATCCTGATTGCTGAGAAGGAACAGGAGAACAGAAAAGATGGCCTGAGGGTATCACAAGAAGCAGCAGGAATGCACCCTTTACAGCCTCAAAATTACAAAAATGAAAAACTTCACTTTGAGAAGAGAGACCTAAAGCACTATGTTCCAGAATAGTGGCAACATAGGGAATTGAATTCCAAGTGCCTAGCAATCCAGACACTCAACCCCTACAGCCAAGAGAGAGGGAAGCCTGGGGGCAAAGCTTAGAATCATCCACATGACACTAGTTTTAGGAGCATGCAGAATTCAAGAGTTGTGGGGTCAGGAAGATCTCCATCCCAATTTCAGTAGAAAGCCTGAGAGGCCAGGCAGTGTGTCCCCGAGAAGGCAATATGTGAAGCTGTAAGTGTGAATCCAATGGTGCAGTGGAGACCCCAGAAATTTGGAGAATCCAGGAATATGGATCATATGAGGAAAATTCCAAGGAGAGGGCAGAGTGGATTCAAGAGAAAAGTCATGGGAGCTGCAACCAACCATTTGAAGTACCCTAGAAGCAGAGTCACTCAAGCCCTTTGGAGTTCACATCTTGCCACAGACTGCCTCAGGTCAGGACTTACTGTTTTGCCTGCTTAAGTTTGTATTTGTTTTGTTTCCACTCCTTTATATCCCCTGTTGGTAACTTTTGTAATGGAAATGTTTATCTTGTATCATTGAATGTTGGAAGTCTTTAACCTTCTTTTATTTGCATGGGGGTTCAAAACTAAGACTTTGCTTTAAATCTCAGAGGAGACTTGGGACTTGGACTTTTCAGCAAGCTGAAACTGTTAGGACTGGCAATTCTTAGAGGTGGACTAAAGGCCTTTTGTATAAAGGAATGTACATAAGTCTTTGAGGGGTCAGGGATAGAATGTTATGATTTGTGTCTGGATGTCCCCTTCCTAAGACTCATGCAGTCATGAGGAACAGGCTTTTCAGAGGCAGCTGAATCTAGTTTGTGATTGATTTGTGATCCAATTCTGGGATTATGGGTATGAGTGCTACACCTGCTCTAGGGTGGGTATCCTGCATCCAATATAAGGGACAAAAAGAGTCTTGTCTCACTCTCTCCTCTCTTGTTGTTTTTGCTGTCTCCTACTTCCATGAATGGTTGTCACTCTGCCATGTGCCACCTTGCCTTGGAACCAGTAAATTATGGACTGAAGCCTCCACAAACTGCGAGCTAAATTAGCTTTCCCCCTTTAACTTTGGATGTTCAATATTTTGTCACAGCAATGAGAAAAGTAACTAAGACAGTTATTTTGTTCTGGTGACAGAAAAGTGACTAATGCAGTCAGCTTGGGTGGAGGAAGGGGCAGTGCTAGGTGAGGATAAATCACCTCTCATTTGGTGTTCACAAATACAAAATTGAGCTCAGACTTTCCCACTACAAATCTAAGAGATTATCACACTCTGCTCTTTTGTTCCTTTCTGAATTCCTCTAGTCCACCAGCAGTGAGTGGTTTAAAGTAGAGACTTGGGAGTTTCCTACAGCATAATCTCTCTGGGTTCCCCATTCCATTCATTTCCAAGCTCTCTGTCTCTCACAGGCATGCTCCCTCCTCTCCCCATCTCTGCCACTTCTGTCCTGTCATCCTAATCTCTCCTTGACTAGGGACATGGATGCAGACACTGGACTTCCAACTTGCACATTGCACTCACAATCAGAGTACCTTTTTTTAGAGCTAGGTATCAAACCCATGCCCTCAAACATGCTAGGCAAGAACCTCACCACTGAGCCACACACATCCCCCAGGGTAATTATTTTTAAACTTCCAATATTGTATCATAGCACACTTATCTTAAGACTTTGTCCAACTTCTGAAAGAAAGTAAAAGTACACAAGAGACCCAGGCCTGATCCTACCTGTCCCTGCCCACCCTTCCAGATTCATCATATTTCTCTCTTTGTCTTTCTCCTTAAGCTCCAGCCACACTGAGTGCACTGGTTATCCACCCACCTCAGGGCTTTAGATCATGCTGCTATCCTTGTCTACAGTCTGCTTTCTCTCTTGTCCACGCCACTCTAACACCAGCTAATTCCACTCATCTTTGCATATTTCCTCAGATAAATCTTCCTTAACTTTCCACAAAAGACTAGGCACTTTCTAAGTTGCCTACATTCTCCTCACTGTTCCTTCCTACTACCTGGCCCAGATGTTAACTTTAATTAAGTCCATTTTTCTCCACTTAAAATAAGTTTCTCTCCACATTTCATCAGAGCAGGACCATGACTGTTTTGCCAGTCATCCAGCTCTGACAGATCCTAGGGACTCCATAATATGTGCTGAGTGAATGAACATAAAGTGGTTTATGTGTAGCTCATATGCTCAGGTGAAAGGCAGCTGGGTGACAGGGCTCTGGATCTGGCTTGGTGTTGGGAGCTGGGCCTGGTCTGAAAAGGGTGGTTCCTGGAGGGTAACTTACCTCCCTCCCTGGCACCTCCCTGGCTACTCTGTCTCCTGTCTGCCATACCCTGAGCAGCTCTCCCTCATCCATTCCTGTGCTGCTGACCATGCAAGGTCTGAGGCTTCTAAACCACGAGCCAAAAGAAACTCCTCCTTTAACATTTGGGTGTCAGGTATTTTGTCCCTACAACAGAGAAAGTCACTAAGAACTAAGACACAAGTTATCCCAATTTTAAAAGTGTTTATTTGGAAATCACCTCACACACAAAAAGCAACAAAACTAAAACCAGTTCCAATAACATGTATGTCCTCTATGTTGATTCACTTAGTACTATTCATCCCTATTTACTTTATGACTTGCTCTCTTTCTATTACAGCTTCCATCTTTTTCTCAAGTATAACTATATAGGATATACAACTTTTTCAGGACCATTTTATGGGAAAGTTACATGCTTCATGGTCCTTTTGTCTTTTAAAACTTCGTGGTGTTTTTCCTAAGGCAAGGATACTGTCTTCCATGACCACAGTAGTTATCTACAGAAGAAATTCAACATTGCCACAATTCTCCTCTGTAATATATTGTTTGTATTCCAGCCTTGGCAATTGACCCCAAGTAGCCCTGTATAGTATTTTTTTTTTCTCTTACTACAAAGTCCCAACTGAGAAGCAGGTCTTGCTTTTAGTTGTCATGGCTATTTGGCTTTCTTTATCTGCAGCAGTTCTTTCAAACTGAAATATTTGACACAACGCAAGACACTCTGTTCACTGAAAGGCTGCTAATAGCTAAATTAAAAAGTAAAAATGAAACAGGTGACATTCACTTTGACACTGTCACTATCTCAAACACTGTCAGTATCTCAAACAGTAACAGTATCTCAAACATTATTTCAACATGTACTCAATATAAAAATTGCTAACTAGTTGTTTTACAAGTTTTCCTACTAAGTCTTTGAAACCTAGCACAAATTTTACATTTCTAGCAATTTCAGATCCACGAGTCTCCACATGTTCAACAGCCACAGGTTGCTGCGCAGATTTGAGATATTTCCATAATCTTTTCCTTTCATTGTTTTTCTTTTTTTTTTTAAAGAATATAATCACCTCTACCTCCTGGGGTAAAAAGAAAAAGAATATAATTTTTTCTCCTTTTTAGTAAGTCAGTCTTTCCTCATTTGGATTTTTTTAATTTTAATTGTTTTTATTTTAGGCTAGTAAAACAAACAGAACAAAACAGAACAAAGCAGATCAGATAAAAAAAAACAATATATGTGACACAGACTCCAAAGCAAGACAACAGGAGATCAACAGTGGCTACCAAAATATATCTTTCTCATTTGGATTTTTAAAGTTTTGTGTTGTTTTCTGCAGCCCTGGGAATTGAACTCAGAGTCTTTGCTCTGAGCTACATCCTCAGCAGTTTGTTTTTGAGACAGGTTCTCCCTAAGTTTCCCAGGCTGGGCTTGGACTTACAATCCTCCTGCCTCAGCCTCTCAGAGTGCTGGGATCACACTGCTGCTCTTTATTTTGATCACTTGGTCAAAGTGTTGCTTGGTTTTTCATCTACGCTCTTATTCCTTTTCTTTGTAACTCTAAGTGAAGGGACTGAGACTCATAAGCCCATCATGCTCATCTTTGAACAAATGATAAGTCATAGAATGAGGATGTGGGGTCCTTCTCCTCTTCACCTGGACTGTGTTGATGAGCGAGTGCTGGCATAGCTGTGGGGTATGATAATGATTTCTCAAATTTGTTTCCATGAAAAAAAAGTGTTTTCTTTTTTCTTTCTTTTATGGCTCACTGCCAATGAACAGGGCCAAACCGAAATAAATAGGCACTGCCCAATAACCTGTTGCCCCTTCAAATCAATGTTCTTTAAATATTTGCTCAATATTCTCTGACCCAGCAGGGAAGCTTCCAGAAACTTGAACTACAAATGTACTCACACATATTTAGAGCAACATTTGCACAGTCTGTTGCTGTATTATTTGTAAGAGCAAAAGGTTAGCTCCATTAATGTCCATCAATAGAGATCTGGTTAAATAAATAGTAATATTATGAAGTTTGAATAAATTAAAGTCCCTCCTGACGTTGGGTCTGCTCAATCTCAGCTGGTGAAGTGCTGAGTGCTGGGCCCAGTGGGGTCCTGCCGTGGGCAGCCTTGGCTGTCTTCATGGGAACAGCTGGGTCCTTCTGCCCCTCAGAAGTTGCAGTGACCAAATCTTTCCCAAGCCCCACCTGAAAGAATCCAAATAACTAAAAAGCTGAACACAACAGATAAATGTTTGACCCCTGTACACTCACCACCTCCAGCTCCTGGAGAATTCTACTCCCCATGCCCTGTTGGTGAACCACAGACAAGAATGAGCCAGCAGATGTGAAGAAACATCACAAGGTCTTTTTGATCCAAGCAGGACACCACAAAGGCAAATTCAAACGGGGTTCTAGAGACACCTAAACTCAGTAGGATCATGCAGCCTCTACAGAGCTTAGCAGGACGGCCACATTGGGGAGGCTGGGGAGACCGTGTCATGCACATTGCCTCCTCTTGGGGCACCATTTAAGACCCCTTTGCTTTCACACTGACTTTAGCAGTTTGCAGGTGATGGCTCCACTCATCAGATCCTCTTCTTTAAGTACCCTTCTTTTCCAATTAGAAGACTCTAAAACTCTCATTGTCCATTTCCTGAGGAGTCCCTGTATTAGGCATTTGGGTACCACAGTAGCCATATCCACTATCTTTCTATATGGAATTGCTTAGACCTGTTAAACCTGTCTCTTGAGGGAGGGTTTTCCCTTGCCCCCCATTTTTCCAAATTAGGGATCTTTTTGTCAGAATCCTAAACAAAGCTCTATTAACACTCCAGCAATCTCTTGCCCTAGGGATCTGTAAGGACCAAATTCTCTGCATGCACTTTCTGAGACATTTTTTACTATAGATTCTGAAAAAGTCAGCCCTTAAAATATTGTTGATTTCTTTCTCATATTTTTCTGATGTTTTATTTCTCTTGGATATACCCTATTTCTTCCAAAGACCCTCAACTTTGCATTAGTTTAAGCTATTGTTTAAATTGCTCCATTTATTTCCTATAAAACTGCATCTCTTTTTTTTTTGTTTGTTTTCTTTTCTTTTCTTTTCTTTTGTTGGTACCGGAGTTCGAACTCACAACCTCGCATTGGTAGGCAGGCGCTCATGCTGCTGAGTTAAATCCCTGGCCCTTTTATTTTCCAATAATTGTTTTCTGAACATAATCATCTAGATTTCTTTTTCTTATGAGATTTCCCATGATGACAAACATAAAATCATTAATTCCAGCTCTGTTAAAAGCAATCCCTGACCCTTCAAATCTTGGCCATCTTCACCTTACTGAGTAGAAAAATCCTACCCAGAGGTCCACTTCCATCCACCCAGCGCTGACCCCAGGCTTAGACTTGTTCCATTTTCATCTTGCCTGGCTCCGCTTTCCTATATCTCATCTTTCCCATGCTTTCTTTCAGAGACCAAATTCCAGGAATTTCTCAGGTATTCCCTTAGGCATACGGATGTCCTGGGTCATGAGAAAGTTCACGCACTGATTTTTTTAGTATTTTACGCTATTTGTGGTCTTTCTTTTTGGGCCTGTCCAAACTTCTGGAACCACTTGGATTACGTGCAAGAAGTCATTGCCAGAATTTCTCCCGCTGCAGCCTTGCTGAGCAGCCCTTTTCTAGGAGATCTAAGGGAACACCTCTCACATTTTCCTGGATACTGCAAAAGCTGTTCCAGTCAACTTTTTGTGAAATGTTGCTTTCCCCTTCCAAAGGACTTCACTGGAATTTAAAACTGTTTCTGTTAGAGACTTATCTAAAATATGTGCTTCGTTTTTATCTCTATCTTTAAAAATAATTTGCCTTATTTTTTCAGTAACATAGATCTGTTTCTCCCACAGACTCAGACATATCATGCTTTTTAGGATGAGGAATTCTAGTCTTCTCCATTTTATTTTATTTTATTTTTTATTTTCTTAAATTTTGAGACAGTGTCTCACTAACTTGCCCAGGCTGGTCTCAGATTTGGTCCTCCTGCCTTGGCTTCCCAGAGTCCTGGGATTACTGATGTGTATCACCACATATAGCTCTTTATCTAGTTAGTTTTTATCTTCAAAAAAATCTATTATCCTTTTGTGGGTGAAACTGCAACTGACTCTGACATTTAAAACCATATTCAGAGACATCTGGATCACGCAGTGGGTTCTCTCCAATCTGTGAGTGAGTTGCAGAGAATTAATTAGCTCTCTTATACTTTCTTCTCTTGGTCCCAAAAGCCAATTTAAATATAAAAATCCTGAGGCTGTAGCTCAGTAGGAGAGCATTTGCTTAACATGCTAGGGGAGGGGAGGAGAGAACATCCCTCCTCAGCACTTGTAAAAAAGTAAAATAAAGAAAGCAACGTAAAAGAAGAGTAGAATTTTGGGCAGCCTACCTTCCACTGCCTATGGATGCCTTCCACTAACACTCTAAAATTCAAAATTGCTACTATTCTGAAAAATTGTTCCCAGCCAGGCATGATGGCAAATGCCTATAGTCAGTCCCTCAGTAGGCTGAGGCAGGAAGATGGCAAGTTCCAGACCAGCCTTGGGCAACTTAGCAAGGCCTTTGGTTTAAAAAAATAGAATAAAAATGACTGGGGGTGGTAAAGTCTGGCCTTGTATAATGTGCACAGGATGCTGGGTTGGATCTCCATACCACAAAAGCTATTAAAAAGGAAATGAGAGAGAGAGAGAGAGGTTATCCTTGGTTGCAAATCCTGGTCTACTGATTTACTGACATAGGACACAGTAAAGTTATCCTGCTTCCTGACACCTAAAAGTCCATACACTGAAATGTTCTCAATTTTTAAAATCGAATCCTTGTTGTAGCTACTTTCACCTCCAAATCCCATCTACAAGCCACCCCACTGCTCAGATCCTGCCTGCCCTGTGCCTATATGATATAACCACTTGCTGCGGAGAAAGTGGCCTCACCTCACAGTGACCCACAAGGTAAGGGTCCCATGTGACCTGTGCTAACTAAAGCTGATGCTGCCTATTAAGACAGACACCAAGAAGCCAGGTCCCAACATAGCGAGACATGGGCCTCTCACTGTCTTGGTTCCTTGCTCTTTGTGCCCCTAGTGAAAGAAGTCAGGGGAGACACATGAGAGGTGCAGAGTGTGGAGATCATTGTAAAGAAAGTATGAAGAGTTTAGTCCTTCAGGCAAGAAGGCAGGCCACAAAGTAGTCTATTCCAAGTGCAAATTTGGATGTATTTTATGCACACAAGAGTTACTCTTTGAGAGCTGGGGATTTATTTACCTCAGCAGTGTAAGCACCTGCTTGGCAAGTATGAGGTTGAGTTTGATTCGTGGTACAAAAAACAAAAAACAAAAAAAAGTAACTCTTGGAATTCAGAAAACCTTAGTAGTTATGATGCTTATCAACATTTTACTTAGAAGTTACTTTAGAATTACAAAATGTCTTTCTATCCTCTTAAATAGTCAGTGTTCCCTCTAAGGCTATTATGGTTTTGTCTAGATGTCTCCCAAAGTCTCATGGAGTCATGAGAGGGATAAGCTTTTCAGAAGTGGCTGAATTTGTGATTGATTCAAGGTCCAATGCTGAGTTTAAGAATGTGAGCGCTACACCTGCCTTAGGGTGAGTAACCTTCATACAACGTAAGAGACAGAAAGAGGCTTGCTCCTTTCTTTCTTCTTGCTTTTATAGTCCTCCTCTGCCATGAAATGTTACCCCTCTGCCATGTGCCCCCTTGCCTTGGAGTCAGCTGATTTTGGACTGAAACCTCTACAAACTGTGAGCTAAACAAACTTTTCTCCTTTTAACTTTAGGTGTCTGCTATTTTGTCTCAGCAATGAGAAAGGTAACGAAGACAAAGGGTTTAATCATATAAGAAATTTATGAAAGATAAGTTCTTAAATCAAACCAGGTCCCAGATGAAGGCAGGAGGTTCTTAAACATTTCCTTTCCTAGTATCATTTGTTGATAGGCTGCGGCAGCTGGGAGTGTTGCATGCCTTGTCCTAGAACTCGATGGCCAGGTGGCCAGGTGGCCAGATGCTAAGGAAAGTGTGCACAGTATAACCTCAAAATGTCACTGTGCTCTGTGAGATCTCTTTAGGTCTAAGACCTAACCAGTTATTATAAGTGTTTGTATAGTGAAGTCTTTGCTTTTTAACGTGCTGGTAATGAATGCTGTATCTCCTTTACTCCTTCATGCTTGCCAATGTCTAGTTACATGCCCAATAAAGAATGCTACACAACAATCCATGCAAAGAGAGATGATCTCAAAATCTATAACTGAGTGAAAGAAGCCAGCATGATATGACTGCATCTATATAAACTACAAAGGCAAACAAACACCATAATGAGGTTGGGATGTCCCCAGAGCTGGGACATTAAATGGCAGGTTGTGACTGACATACTTCTAGGATACTTGTAATAGTTTCTATTTTGACTCATGGTTACTTACTTAATGGCACATAGCTTGTAAAAATCCATCAAACTGCCTATGATTTACGTTCTTCAATAACAATTTGTAAAAACAAAAATATCCTATAGTGCAGCAGTCGAAACTAGTTACTGGTATCGTGTAAGCACAGCAATGGGTCACCAAGATCAAATCCTCAAGTGTCCCAGTGGCTAACACTCAACCTTCTGTGTTCTGGCCACATCCAGAGCATCACAGGTGACAGGCTCATCACACAGTCCTTATCCATTTCTCATTGTTTTCCCGATCACTGATGAAATGCTGGAGTTCAGGGCATGTCACAGGCTGAACTGTGTGCTCCAAAATGATCCATCAATCATATTTAGAAAGAGGGTCTTTATAGACCCAAGTGAAGGACCTTGAGATGAGATTTATGGTGCAAGAACCGATATCATATGAAAAAGGAGAGGGAAATGTAAGACACACAGGGAAGAAGAGCATGTGTGGACACCAATCCTAGAGTAACCAAGCCGGAAGCTAAAGACGCCAGTAGCCACCAGGAGAAGCTGGGCATAGGGGTGCAGTGTGGACAGGAGGAGCCTCCATGAGAGTGTGGCACTGTGGTGCTGGAGACTGCCTGCCTCCGGAACCGAGAAAGACACATTGCTGCTGTTTTCAGCCAATCGTTTCATGGCAATTTGTTAAGACAGCCTTAAGAAACCCATGGAGAAAGCCAAATCTGTAATATTTCCTTTTCCTGTTCGTGTTCTGAACTGAGAAAGAAATGCAGGTTCAGACAGGTGCATAACATAATTCTGCCTTAATTCCTGATAAAATCAGTAATCATGCCAAAGCTGCTTGCTAAGGACTGCCAGAGAATTGAATATACTCCACTGGACTGCAGACCTGCCTGGCTCTGAAATACGGTTTGGCCAGGTAAGATGACATTTTCTCCAGATTTTTAGCACTTGTCTGGGGACCTAGGTGCTTCCTGGGAGTGCAGTAAGATGCTGTCTATCACCCTAAATGATCGCACTCTGGTGGGCAGTTGCAGGCTCTCATTCAGCAGGCACAGACAGCTGACAGCTACTCTCCTTAGAAGGAAGATGGGGGATTGGTGGTCGTCATTTGAATGTGTGTCTCAAGAGTCTGACAGGCACTGATACCCATCCAATGGCTTATCAAAGTATTCTAATGCTTTCTCTCACAAATACTGCTGTATAAAATATGTTTCTATTTCATTGCATAACATTAATATTTTAAGATTCCTTGTGGAATGGCTCTCATGGCTGCCTACCTGGCCCGTCCCCACCCTTCTCTGGTGTGGGAAGCAGTAACAGGATTTTCTCCTCATGATTATACAACTGAGCTCTCAGCCTGTAGGACAGTTAACTCACTGGACAAAGCTGTCGCAGTTTTTCACTTCCAATACCCAGAAAATACTTACAGCAGCTAGCCAATGAAGGTTACCTTTGGCTAAGCCCCTCCAAATAGCCTGTCACCTTCTCCTGCAGATGTTTGTGCTGCCAGCCTCTAAAGTAGATGCTTCTTCTCTCCAATTGCTGCACCCTATTTCTCTCAGCCAATTGTACTGGCCACAAATGACCTGCTCAGCTAATCTGCTCTGGGTTACAATGTGAGTGACAGCAGGTGCATTATCTCTCTTGGGGATTTTAGTCAGCAGCAGTGAGCAGACAGACTCCTTCCATGTCTCAAGCAATGCTATGCTGTGGGATGGGCAAGCACCAACTCTTTCCTACTTTTCACTGGGGCTGTAGGACGTGAAGTCCCCACAAGAAGGTCCCCATCGCCACAGAGACACATGATGGAGAGGGGAGATGGAAGAGATCACACAGCCAGGCAAAGATCCAGAAGGGCACACTGCGGAAGCACGCTTTATCTTGTGTTCCAGGGAGCCACACAGAGTCTTATCTAGGGGTGTGACATAGTCCCATCTGCAGTGTAGCCAAGTGTGGAGGGTGGATGTACTGAAGCAGACAGCTCAGCTGGAGCGCTGTGGTGTGGTCTGGACTAAGGAAGCAGAAATACAGGTGGAGGGGAGGAGAGGTTTGGGAATATGTGGATAAAATAATGGGGTGGACAGAGAGAATGGGGACGCACAGTGTGTCCCCTTCCACGCACTACTCCTTCTACAGCGAGCAGCCGGCCCGAATTAGTCTCTGGTCAGCATCTCAGTAGCATAGATTCTCTGAGGATGGTCACCTGGCATCCTCCAAGGAGTCAGCATGGGTCTCCTTCCCTGCCTCTCCGTTTCATGAAATCACCACCCCTCCACTTCCCCTCTCTCATTTCTGCCCTCTCCATTCCACCTCTCTCAGCCCGACTCTCAGCACCCCTGGAATCTCAGGATGGTGCTTTGCTCCTGTACATGAAAACCTTGGTGAAAGGGTTAAAAAAGGTTCACTTTTAAAAATCAGTGTCTACTAGGTGTAGTCGTGCACAGCTTTCATCCCAGCACTCAGAGGGCTGAGGCAGGAGGAGAACCACAACCTGGGCTACATAGTGAGATTCTGTCTCAAAAAACAAAACAAACATTAGTTTAATCAAAACTTCCAATCAAGGCACCAGATGGGACACCCTTTCTGTTGCAGATAAAGCTTGGCCTTGGAAATAAGAGATTTTTTTTTTTTGGCCTAAAATGGATGATCCCCATTAAGATACAGACATTTCAGTCTACCGTGGACTATGTATATGATGCCCATCCCATAAGATCATTAAACTCCTGTCACCTGGTCATTGTAAAGCTGTAGACCAAGGCATTATCCGCATGTCTAACGATGCTCCTATGAACAGACCTGCACTCTGCACTACCAGTAGTGTAAAAATATAACGTACACAAATTATTCACAGAACATTTGATAGTGATAGTTCATGGCTGTGATACTGGGTAGTATTTACTGTTATATTTTTATCACACTTTTAGAGTTTACTCCCCCTACTTGTAAAAAACCTTATGTTACAGCAGCTATAACCAACTCATGTTTATTGGATTTTTCCACTGCATCACATCGAGTGACTGACTGCCTGTACCATCTAGATTTGTGTACATTGCACGCTATGATGTTTACACAGTGACTGATCAATTTTGGGGGAATTTCACAGGAAGTGTCCATCACTAAGTGACGCAGGCACTGTATGGTGATTTTCCACGGTGAAAAGGTGAGTCTCCCAGAGAACTCCCACACTGCAGCCTGAAGCAACTCAGGTCGCACCTCCTTGTCATTTCTTACCATCTCTACCTTTGGGTATCTAGAAATTGGAATTCCAAAGTGCTAAGGGATTTCTATGGATACATTTCCTTGAGTGGAGAAATGAAGGCAAGCCCTTTCTCCGGAAGCTGAGTCTGGTGTGGCCATTAAATCTTTCCCCACAAGTTGAATATGAAAAATCTGTACCCCAAAAGTTGATAAAATATTTAAGGAAAGCAATAGATAAAAGTGTTCCAGTTAAAAAATGTATTGACAAAGACACACTGACATTAACAAATATTTCTATTTTGCCCGGCCTTTTGAGAATATCTGGTTAAACAAGTCATTCTAAAGTGCAAGAGTAGCAGGTCTAACTCAGTCATTAGGACTTCTGGGAAAGGGCATCTTAGCTGAATCCTCAAGAATGCGGAGCAGGACACCATTGCTTGAGTAACAGATGCTTTTGTAGTCAAATAGGTTTTTAACTTTTTTTGTTTTAACAAATTGAAGGCGTATACACATTATCAGTCAAGGCATTATCTACTGACAAAAAGCACTTTTGAACAGACATTTCTGTGTCATCTTTAGCAAACAAATAGGAAATAGTTCAGAAAAATTGAGGGCATTGCTGTAATCAAACTTCTCTTACCATCTGCTTTTTATGTGAATACAGCTTTCTCTAAAATGAAAAATCAGTATATAGGTGCACTAATATCCCAAGATGAATGTAGTTGTTATGTACTAGATAGAATGGAATTGATAATGACTCATAAAAATACTATCTATCTAGGGATATATAGGATAACTGAAAAAGCATTTCTGGTAAAATCTTACTCTTTATTTAATTATTATTTACAAAATATATCTTACATGTGTACACGTGTTCCTCAGAAAACATATATATGTGTATATTTTGTAAAGTAATGGAAATTTCATTTTTATTTCTATAATTTGTGGTAGAGACAAATAATTTTGTAAGCCCTAAAATATTTGAATCATAAAAATATGAGCAGATAAAATTCTGTAGTGTTCAAAAACATAAAAACCAGATAGAATAAAAACCTACATTAAACTTTGACTTCTTAAGAACTTTGAGTGCATTTAAAAATTTTTTGTACTTATTTATTTTAGCAGTGCTGAGGATCGAACCCAGAGCCTTGTATTTACTACAAAAGTATTTTACCATAGAGCTACCCCCTTAATCATATATTTGTTTAAATTAATGGTGATCTGAATCAAGTAAACAGATTCTACCTGATAAACTTCAAAGTGAAATAATCCAGTATATTTTTAACTCAATATATTCAGGACCTACAGACAGCTAGCAGATACTACCTAAATAATGCCTACCACTCCTAATCATTAAGGAGAGGCAAGCTGAAACCAAATGTGAAACCATTTGGACACACTTGTCAGAATGGCTGTTACTAAGATGGTGAAAGCTGAGGGTCAGCAGGGATGTGAAGGAAAGGAAATACTGTTGGTGGGTGCTATGGCTTGTGTCTAGATGTCCCTCCAAAGCCACATGTGGTCATGAGCAAGGCTTTTCGGAAGTGACTGGATTAAGGGTGTGATGTTGGGATTAAGAGTGTGTGATTACTAAATTTGTCCCCTGACTGGTTTGGCATAGTTCTGCCTGTGACTAACGGGAAGGTCCATCCGGAGGGCAGGCAGCCTGGAAGGGGTAAGAGGGAGGGGTGGGCTGCTGCTGGTGCTGCTGCTGCCTCTTCACTGCTTGCCATGTACTGTTCCTCTTGCCAATACCCCTCTGCCATGCCACTCTGTCTTGGTGCCAGTTGACTATAGACTGAAACCTCTACATACTGTGAAACCTCTACATACATGCTCATTCAATATCGAATAAGCCTCTCCTCCTTTAACTTTGGATGTCAGATATTTTGTCTCAGCAAAGAAAAAAGTAGCTAAGATACAGGTAATATAACAGTGCAGCCATTATAGAAAACTAAATGTAGAACTACCACATGATCCAGGAATCCCTAGCAGGGTGTCTGTGGGAGAGCTATGAAATCAGAACGCCACATCCATCTCCATCGTAATCCTGCTTCCCATAGCAAAGCTATGAGATTAACCTAAGATTACATCAGCAGACACGTGGACTAAGAAAAAGTGGAATGCTGACCCAGTGGAACACCAGTCAGCCAAAATAAAAAACATTTGTGACAGCATAGAAAGGACTGGAGATCATTATATTATGTGAAATAAGCCACAGACAAATACTGCATGGTCTTGTTTAGATGTGGAATCTAAACCAACTGAATTCATAGAGACAGAGAGTGGACTGAGATCGGGGTAGTAGTAATGTAAGGTGACAGTCTTTGGTGGCAGCCATGGGAGGGATGTTTGATTTTTTTTTTAGACTGACTGCATCAAGGGATGAATATAGCTAGTTGACGCCTCTATGTTCAATATCATCAAAACTGTAACACTCAAATATTCTCATCATAAAAAGTGAAATATTTGAGGCTATGGATAAATTTGCATCATTTAATCATACTCAAAAATGATAACACTACTTTGTACCTCCTAGGTATACACTGCTCTAACTGGTCAGTGCATAATAAAACGTCAATAAAATGTCAATATGGTAAAAGCTACATCGTTTGCAACTACATAAACTTACAACAAAACTTTCAAATACTTGATGGTCATTAAAAAAAAAAAAAAACTATGCTCCAAATTATCTTAGGGGCAAGAAGGTCAAGCTTCAGGTCCAGCCAGATCAGCCCTCCGCCCCGGCTCGGTTCCCTGGGCTCAGGTCCCCTGCCTTCCCTGCTCCCCCGGCACCCTATCCCCTCTCTGCAGCCAGGCGCTGGGTCCCCAGTCGCAGGGTCTGCGCCTCGCCCCTCCCCCAGCGGAGGTGGCCCGGATCTGCACATCACTGTTAACATTTGTCCTTCCAGAGGGAAGCCCTGCCCTGCCCGAGGCACTTACATTGCGGCCAGCTCGGCCTCACGGAGGGGTCGTGGGGGGCAGGAGGTGACCTCATCCGCCAGGCATCTGAGTCCAGGGGTGCCTCAGGCCCCCACCGGCCGGTCCCCAGTTTCGCCCAGGCGCCCCTCTCTCTCTATCCAGGAGGGACGCAGAGGTCCCCCGCCAGCTTGGCTTGGATGCAGGAGACACCACGTTTCCAGAGAAGGGCAGAGGAAGGGGGTGTGAGCAGGCTGGACGTCCACATGTGCAGACGTTCCCAGCCAGAGTCCCGCACAAGGCGTCTCACACGTGCTCGCCATAGCAGGAAAGCCCTACCCCACCCTAGCTCTCTCCAGCCCACGTCGCCAAAACGCAGGAATAGAAACAAAAGCCACTTTCTTCCCCAGTTCTTCCTCGCACGGCTATTCCGGGAATGACAGAAATCGGAATTTCCGAGGTGCCCAGGAAGGACAGGACAGATAGCCGCAGGCAGCCTGCTTTCTCCCGCCCCAAGGAAACAGGGGTGTCCGCGGTTCCAAAGGGTGTCTGAGGAGTGTCCGAGGGGTGTCTGGGGCCAGAGCTAAACTGTAGGGTCTTCTGAGTTCCCAGTCTTCCAGGGTTCTCAGTGTAAATTCAACCTCACAGAAGACAGCCACTTCCCCACCCCATACCACCAGGTTGTGGGAGAAGACCGAGGAGGGACCAGAAAGGGGCAGAGGAAGGCGGCCCTGAGCTGGTCCCATTCTACTCATCTCTGCTCCCCGGCCCTTGGGGGTCTGGTCTGTAGGGCCTCCTCCTCATCTGTGATCTCACGGCATCTATTTCCCTCCAAACCCTCTTAGTATTTAATTTGATCTTGTTTGTTTCCTTATTTATTACTTGGAATGCTCACACACACACACACACACACAGAGACACACAGAGACACACACACACACACACACACCGAGCCCACAAGAATACAAACTCTGCAAGCAAAGAGCAGCTTCCCCTTTCCTGTTTGCATAGCTCCAATGGAACTGGTACCCAGGAAGTGTTGGGAGCTGAACCAATGCAGAAGAAATGCCAGGCATGGGTGATACCCCCTCTGCCACCTTTCACATTAAATTATGATTCTTAAGGTCTATATGTCACATTGACACGTGGGGTGTACATAATTATATGTACACCCAATGTGATACATCATTAGCAGTGTCCATCTTCTGTCCCAGAATGTGAACTGCTAGAGGGTGTTTATGTTTTCTGAAACATCTCCTAGGGAAGGATCTAGCATCTGGGTGAAGGTGAGCATGTCTGACAGTTGATGGGGTTTTTTTGCTGGCTGTGTGATGACAAGGAACAGGAACGTGGCGAGTCTCACATCTATACTGCTCTTGGGAGACTGCTGAATGCTTACATGGAACTTCTATGATTATATTCTCGATACTAACAGGTGCCTTAGTACATAGGTGAGCCTGCACTAGCATTACCCACACTTTACAGATAAGCAAACCAAGTCTGCAATGATAGCATGATTTCTCCAGGGCAAAAAGTAATAGCAAAGGAGCCTGACAAGGTCCAGTAATGATAAGAACCTCCCATTTCTTTGAGTTCTACAGATGTTGCTTCTATCTATCTTGCAAGTCTGCTGATCTAGGTCCTTGAAACACAACAGAAGGGGTGATAGAAGCAGAAGGTGAATGTTTAAATTAAAAAAAAATCTTACAGTAAAACACACATTGCCAAAAATAATGGGATAATTGTGTTTGAAGAAGAGGAGTATTATAAGCATTTGGAGGAGGGTTAATAGCAATGTGTCTTTTATTGTAATTTTTAATCTAACCGGTCACCATGTTTCTTGATCAAAACAGAGCAGGACAGACACATGCACCTCCCCCAAGGGCTTGTCTGTCAGCTGTGTACTGCGGCCCAGGGGCCCAGCCTACATTTAGTTCTGCATTTCCGTTCCCAACTTCTCATTCCTTCAGTAGAAACCTTCACTCCCAGAGGCACCTTCCTGGTTCACCTTCTGTATACATCTTCATTGCAGATCTTAACAATTTCACTCTAGTTATTTGTATTTGTGCATTTTTTTGACTGGGTCCTACACTCTTCTTGAGATAAGAATGGTACCTTATTTACTGATGCATCTCTATTCCTAGCACTGTGTCTACTACCTTTGAGGCACAATTTAAGATGATGGACTTGGACCTCCATATCATAAGGAGCAGAAGGACAGTGCTCAGGAATACAAGATGAAGCAAGGCTGGGGAAGCCAGGTCCAACCTGACCTAGGAAAGCACCTTGTAGGCTAAAGTTTAGGTATGCTGGCTTCTGCTCAGGGACACCCATATGGTCTCAGATATTGGTTTTTAAAGTTTTGTTCCTAACTTTCTTTTTTTATTTCTTTTAATTTAAGAGAAAAAAAAGCAAAATAGAAAAAAAAGGTAGAAACAATACAGAATTTCAAAAAAATAAACAGTAGGAAATCACTAGTTGATAAATTACATATTGACTTCTTAGACATAGTTGTTCAAGTTACAAAATTAAAGCATACAAAGTGGACATTCAAACAGTGAGGCTGCAAACAGTTCTGTTCAATGATCCAATGAAAACTTAGCAACATGGTTATCAACCCTACACACTTAAAAACAGAATATTAAATAGAGCAGTACCATTAATCAGAACTGAGCAAAACAGTGATAAAAATATTTACCTTCAAAGAGATGGTAGAAGGAAATCCCCCTACTTGCCACACTGTATATGTTCATCAAGAGATGCTCAGACCTCCAGCTCCCACTTGCTAACAGGGAGGAGGGGGATATGATGTTTGATTCTTAGCCTGCAGCCACTTACCAGAGCAGTGAGCTGGCTGCTTGTTTTCCCAGGGCCCCAAGGTCCAACATGGCACGGAGCTCAGGAAGCGCTGATGGTTCTCACCCTGGGGCGGCTGCGGCTTGCCGGGCTACAGCCACTTATCAGAGTGGTGAGCTGGTTGCTTGTTTTCCCAGTACCCCAAGTTCTAAGATGGCCTGGTCTCAGATATTGATGGATGGTTTCAGGGTCCATGCTCAGTCTCACTTTGCTGTCTCCCAGCCTGCATCTCTCCTTTTTTAGGCAATACTTAATCTCCCAAGATTGAAGAGATTTTTGGCTCTTGTATTATGGGACTATGTAGATAGGACCCCAAAGCTCACAGAAGATCTCCCTGGGGAAGATTGAAGCAAAACCCAAGGAAAAGTAGGAGCTGGCTGGGTAAAGAGAAGTGAATGAGAGTATGGAAAACAATAACCATAATAGCAACATTAACTTAATATTCAGCCTAGCCTCACAGTTGCCAACAGGAGCAGAGCCTGGAAACTAGAGAGCTGATGTCCCAGCCAAAGGGACACTATTGTGCTTGAGCTCCCACATATTGTGGCCATGCAAGAGTGCTGGGAGGAGGGGTGTTCATGTCCACTTCAGTTTTTCAAAAGAATCTGAAAACCTGGAGTTTTATGAGAAATTCCCTGATTTTTAAATGTTGGCTCAACTTAAAAAAATAAACTGTATGTGCCAAATAAAACACACCTGTGGGTTTTAATGGGCCAATGAGTAACCAATTTGCAAGTTCCGAGGTAGAATGGATATAAAGTGTGTGATGGAAGTGACTGGCCATGAGCAAAGGCAGAGGCTGGAGCGTGAGGAACATGTCGAGGCTTATTAAGGAGACCAACTGGCTATGGAAATCAGTTTCTATTTTGCATACTATTATTGTACTGTAGAGGCTCAATAGGGAGGAATTAACAGTATAAATCAGACTATCTGGTTTTTAAGTGGTGCTGATGACATGGGTGAGATGTGGTAGCCTGGGGTCTCAGGTGGTGGCTGAGGTAAGAGCAGACAAGCATAAATTTGACAGGGATTCTGGATGTAGAATCACAGATCTCTGTGTTTAATCGAGAAAAGAAACAGTCTAGAGAGATGTCCAGGTTTTCAATGTAGACAACAGAATGAGTTTTAGTGTCATTTTCAAAGCTAGAAAGCACAACAGGAGAGGTGGATTTAAGGGAGCGTGTCAGGGTTTCTGGAGATGCATCCAAATGGTAATTTCTAGCAGGCAACTGGATTTCAATAAAGGAAATCTATGTTGAAAATATAGATTCTAAAGTCATCTATGGGTCATAATAAATCCATGAAGGAGGTTATGGTCCCTAAGAGAGAAAGTACAGGTTACAGATAGAAAAAGATCCAAGACAGCCTGTTCTAGGGCTGAGGAGCCTAAGTGAGGAACTGGCTAGCAGAGCAAATGACAGACAGACAAGGGGAAAGACACCCAGAAGACTGTGGTCCCATGGAGTCCAAGCAAACGCTGCATTTCTAGGAGTACAGGGACTGACACAGCATTCAAAAATAATTAGCGCCATCAAGGGCCACTGTGACCCCAGTGAACGCAGCGCCACCACTGTGGCCAGGATAGAACCCAGGATGCAGAAGCTTAGAAAGCAAATGAGACCTGGGGAAAAGACACAGGTACGGACTGTTCTTTGAAAGGTTTTGACTGTGAGGAGAAAAAGATCAGAAAAGGGCACAGGATTAGAAAAGGGTTTTGGTTTGGTTTGGTTTGGTTTGGCTTTTGTTTTTGTTTTTGTTTTTGCTCTTGCTTTTGCTTTTGCTTTTGCTTTTGTTTTTGTTTTTGTATATAGGAGAGTGTGAACATGTTTTTATCTTTAGGAAGAGTCTTTAGAGAGGAGAAAGAGACCAAAGACACAAGAAAGAAGAAAAGTCTTCAGTACGATAGTTCCATGTTTGTGAGAGACGGAAGAGGAGAGAGACTCCTGAGACTCCTGAGCATATGGGGGGAGAAATTAGCTCAGATTTCTATTCTCCTGTTTGCTATGGTTCCTTTCAATTTTATTTAGTCCACAAATGGCAATAATAAAACTATGTAATAATATGGAAAAATCTGAACTCTCCAGAATGTCTCTGAGCAAGGAAACTATTTTTGTCCAGGTGTTTGGGAGGACTGTTGGGTACAAGTTGTGGGGAAGAGGTCTGATGCCTGCTGCTCTCAGGAGAGTATGGTGGAAAAAAAGGGAAGAAGTTTCTTCTGAACCCAAATCCTCGTGGAAAACATCTCACTAAATATTTAGTTCTGACAGGATATTTTGGTTGGAAAACAGTAAAGGGACACAGCCACAAGACACAAGAGTTTTAGGGCCAAGAGAGGTATGAAGAATATCAAGATTCTATACAACTTCATGATTATCTATTGCATAAAAAATTACTTCAAAACTCACTTCAGCATGGCTGAAAAATTACTTCAGCATGACTGAGCTGAGTCTTCGGTCTCAAGGTGCCTTACAAGGCTACAATGAAGAGGTTGGTTTCATGAAATGCTGGGGTCTATTAAAAGGCTCAGTAGAAGAAAGACCCTCTTGCAAAGTCACATGGCTGTGGGCAGCACTTAACTCCTTTTTGTCATTGGCCAGAAGCTGCCCTGGGTCCCCAGCCAGCTTCCCCAACATGGCAACTCATTTCACTAAAGTATATGAACCCAAAGAGTGATGGAGCCTACTAGCAAGATGGAAGACACAGTGTTTGGTAACCTAACCATAGAAGTGACATCTCTTCAACTTTACCATATTCTGTTAATTAAAAGCAAGTCACTAGGTTCAGCCCCTGCTCAAGTGGAAGGAGTCCTGCAAGAGCATGAAGATCAAGAGGCAGGGATCACTCGGGCCATCTTGGAGTCTGCCTAGAACAGTAGACTCTGGATTTTCCCAGGGCTGTGGAATATGGGTTCAAACTAATTTAATGTCTTAGAAAGGCAGAGTGGCTCCAGGTGACCTTTAGCTCAACTGACTGACATGTTACAGTCACTGTGTTATATCCATAACTCCTCTTTTATATGCAAAATAATGTTAAATAATCAATATTTTCATTACTCAGGCACAAGATGAGGAAAGTAATTCCTGAGTTAAGTAATATGATCAGATCACAAACCAGGCAAGTGGCAGATGTGAAGCAGGCTACCAACATAAGTTTATCTCCAAGCTTATGCCAATAAAGGTCAGTTTACACCTGTCCCATTCAAACAGTTCCACATACTGGACTCTGTTTATTAAGGGTCCTCACCTGTGGGTACCAAATTTTGCATCAGTTCAGAATGTATTTGGCTTTTATAACCAAGAACCTATAAGCCAGAATTTATATCAGAAAGCTTAAGTGAAAGTTCTTGAGGGTGAGCAGGCCAGGGCTATGTGTGTGGCCCTGCAATGTTTTCCAAATCCTAAACTCTTCCCACACTTTAGTTCCATCCGCTGCAGTGTCAGTAGCTGAAAGATGCACATTCTGGGGTCGTACAAGCTTTGTAGACAGGAAAACAGGATTGAGGTCTTCCCTGTGCTTTTTATTCAGAAAGGAATCCTCTCCAGGCAAATGTGTCATTGGTTTTCCAGATCCGGGCACATAGCTCAGTGCTAGGTAAAGCACGTGCTTAACGTGTGAGATCCTACTTCAATCTTCAGCACTACAAAAGGTTTCAAGTAAAAATTAAAAACAAGGAGGGAAAATGGCTCTATTCAGCTCTTCCTAGTTACAAAAGGTGCCAGAATAGCTGCAATTTTTAGCTTTCCAGCTTCTGTCACTGAAAAGAGAAGATTAGGCCTAGCAATTCATTTTGTCTGCTCCATTTCTACACAGAATTGATTGACTCCTTACATTAAAGATGAAAAAGTACAATTAAACTTCTCTTCTTTACCACAAGACTTTTATTACTTACAGGACCCTGGGCTTGCCAGGCAGGGGCTCTACCATTGAGCTATAGCCCTGGCATCCATAGCTATTTCTACCTTGTCAAATTGATTACAGTTACACTCTATTCTGAAATCACACATTTACACACTTCTTTTCTGTGTGTAATACTGGGATGGACAGCCAAGGCCTCACACATGCTAGGCAAGTGCTCTGTCACTGAACTATATCCCCAGCCCAATTACACACTTTTGAAATTGGCATTTTATATCTAAATACTTTAACATAGCATTTCCATTTCCCTTTTTTGCTAACATGTCTTAGGTTAAAGCAAGAAATTGTTAATATTTGACTATATTTATTCTGGGAAGGTGGTACCTTACTATGTTCAATATAATCAATATTTAAGAGGATTTCTTAAATTTAAGTTTATACTTCAACTTACATACTTTAAGTGTATTTCCAAAATCAGATGTACTTAAAAATATTTGTCAGGGCTTTTATATAAAGTGATAGCTCTTTGTGTATACAATTCTTGGGTGACAATTTGTCCTGGAGACTTTATAGACCTTGTTTTAATTTTCCTGTAATACTAGGATATTATTGTTGAAGTCTCAAGCCAATGTGATAGCGTTCTCATGCATGATTTGAGTATTTGTTTGGAGGTCCATTAGATTACTTGCTACTTTTCTTATTTATATCTAAAAATTCTTCATATTAGAATTGAGTAACTTTACTGAGTTATCTATCAGTTTTGACTGTTTATTCCAACAATTTTCCTTGAACACACTTTCAATCAATCAGTATATTTACTTCTTTCAAGAAATGTTTTTGCTTACAATCTATTCAATGTCTTGCTTTATATTTCTAACATTTTTTCTTTAAAGAAATTTCATACATTTCTTAAATTACTTTTATCTTAAACATTTGCCTTTTTGGTAACAAAACATGAAGAAGACATTATAAGAAAATTCAGACCAGTATCCTTTATGAACCTGAACACACAGAGTTAGAAATCACTGCAGGGGTCTCCAATAACCACACGCATGAAAAAATTATAAAAATACCAATAGATCAGGCTGAGAGTGTTGCTTGGTGGAAAGCATGGGTGTGCAAATACCTGGTTTCAATTCCCACCACCCCTCAAAAAGTTAGTAAATCAAGTTCAGAGAAAGAGAGACTTACATTCATGTAACTTTTATTGCAGTATATTTTAATTGTTCTATTTTATTATTGTTGCTAATGTCTTACTGTACCTAATTTATAAATGATAGTCACGTATGTATAGGAAAAATGTAGTATGTATAGAATTGGTAACAGCGACAGCTTCACATCCACTAGGGGCCATGGAGGTGGCTCCTGTGGGTAGAAAAAGACGACCGTAATAACAATTCTCCCAACACCTGTGCAGCGAGCCTAGGAAGGAATCAGTAACTATGGGAGGAGGTCAGAAGGCTCCAGGACCAAGGTCTTCCAGAGACTGGTGGTAATAGACATTTGACATGTTTGAACATGCTGAAGGGTAGGGGGATATATTAGCTATAAGTACATGGAAAACTAAACAAAGAAACAATGAAAAAGACAATTACTATAGAAAAAAAACATACATAAAAACAAACAGCTTTTTCCATTGAAAGCAAGCAAAACGCCTTAAAAGAAACTAAGGATAGACTATCAAAACTTGAAGAAAAGTTTGCAATGTGTGATCATGAAAGGAAAGATCTCTTAAAAATAGCAAGGAAACAGGCAGTAACAATACAAAGGCTAGAAGATGACAAGAGAATCTACAATTTAAGAATAAGAAACATGAACGAAGAAGCAGGAATACAGACAGGTGAATTACAAAGGCTATTCACAAAAATAATTAAGGAAAACTTCCCAAGCATGGGAAAAGAAAATGATATTCAGTTGTGTGAGGCATACAGAACTCCAGCCACCTACAACCAAAACAGAGCTACACCCAGACATATAATAATCAAGATACCAGAAATTCAATATAAAAACAGAATATTAAAAGCTGTCAGAGAAAAGAAACAGATTACCTATAAAGGTAAATCTATCAGGATCATGGCTGATTTCTCAACACAGACCATCAGATCAAGAAGAGCTTTGAGTGAAATATTCCAAGTCCTAGAAGAAAATAATCTCCAGCCCAGATTGATGTAAAACTGTCACTAGAAATTAATGGAGAAACAAGATGCTTCCATGACAAAGAGGAACTGAGGGAATTTGTGACCACCAATCCAACCCTACAGAGAATACTGAAGGACATTCTAGAGAGAGAAAAAAAAATACCAGGAGTTTAGGAACAGTGGCAGAAAGGCCTCAATGAACGGGGCAGGCAGTAGAATGAAGGAGAAAAGTAGACAAACAAAGGCAAAAAAAAATAGCATAGCAGAAATGAGGCAGAGAAGGATGGCTAGAATCTCTAACATAGATGGCCTTGATACACTATATTGTTAATAGTGCACCAGGATTTAAAACCCACATTACTCACACTACTCTGCTTAGATGTATTATATTCTGTTCCAG